>CP094632.1:30102346-30186866 GCA_023657505.1 Camelina hispida
AAATAAAATTAGAAAAAAGAAAATGGAGACTGAAGTTAAGAAAACAAGCAAGAGATGATGAAAACAAATAAAGAAAGAAGAAAGAAATAAAATTAGAAAAACAGAAAAATGGAGCTAAAGTAAAGAGAAACAAGCAAACGGATGATGAAAACAAATAAAGAAAAGAAAAAAATAAAATTAGAAAACAGAAAAATGGAGCTGAAGTAAAGAGAAACAAGCAAACAGATGATGAAAACAAATAAAGAAAGAAGAAAGAAATAAAATTAGAGAAAAAAGAAAAATGGAGACTGAAGTAAGAGAAACAAACAAACACGAGATGAAAACAAATAAAGAAAGAAGAAAGAAAAAAATTAGAGAAAACAGAAAAATGGAGACTGAAGTAAAGAGAAACAAGCAAACAGATGATGAAAACAAATAAAGAAAGAAGAAAGAAAATTAGAGAAAGAAAACAGAAAAAATGGAGACTGAAGTAAGAGAAACAAGCAAACAGATGATGAAAACAAATAAAGAAAGAAGAAAGAAAAAAATTAGAGAAAACAGAAAAATGGAAATGAAGTAAAAGAAACAAGCAAACAGAGATGATGAAAACAAATAAGAAAGAAAGAAATAAAATTAGAGAAAAAGAAAAATGGAGACTAAAGTAAAGAGAAACAAGCAAACAGATGATGAAAACAAATAAAGAAAGAAGAAAGAAATAAAATTAGAGAAAAAGAGAAATGGAGACTGAAGTAAAGAGAAACAAGCAAAGAGATGATGAAAACAAATAAAGAAGAAGAAAGAAATAAAATTAGAGAAAACAGAAAAATGGAGACTAAAGTAAAAACAAGCAAACAGATGATGAAAACAAATAAAGAAAGAAGAAAGAAATAAAATTAGAGAAAAAGAAAAATGGAGACTAAAGTAAAAACAAGCAAAACAGATGATGAAAACAAATAAAGAAAGAAGAAAGAAATAAAATTAGAGAAAAAGAAAAATGGAGACTGAAGTAAGAGAAACAAGCAAACAGATGATGAAAACAAATAAAAAAGAAATAAAATTAGAGAAAAAGAAAAATGGAGACCAAAAGAGAAACAAGCAAACAGATGATGAAAACAAATAAAGAAAGAAGAAAGAAATAAAATTAGAGAAAAAAATGGAGACTGAAGTAAAAAGAAACAAGCAAAGAGATGATGAAAACAAATAAAGAAGAAGAAAGAAATAAAATTAGAGAAAACAGAAAAATGGAAGTAAAGTAAAGAAAACAAGCAAAAAGATGATGAAAACAAATAAAGAAGAAGAAAGAAATAAAATTAGAGAAAACAGAAAAATGGAGACTAAAGTAAAGAGAAACAAGCAAACAGATGATGAAAACAAATATAAGAAGAAGAAAGAAAAAAATTAGAGAAAACAGAAAAATGGAAAGCTGAAGTAAGAGAAACAAGCAAACAGATATGATGAAAACAAATAAAGAAAGAAAGAAATAAAATTAGAGAAAAAGAAAAATGGAGACTAAAGTAAAGAGAAACAAGCAAACAGATGATGAAAACAAATAAAGAAAGAAGAAAGAAATAAAATTAGAGAAAAAAAGAAAAATGGAGACTGATAAGAGAAAAAGCAAACGGATGATGAAAACAAATAAAAAGAAAGAAAATAAATAAAATTAGAGAAAACAGAAAAATGGAAACTGAAGTAAAGAGAAACAAGCAAACGGATGATGAAAACAAATAAAGAAAGAAGAAAGAAAAAATTAGAGAAAACAGAAAAATGGAGACGAGTAAAGAGAAACAAGCAAATAGATGATGAAAACAAATAAAGAAAGAAGAAAGAAATAAAATTAGAGAAACAGAAAAATGGAGACTCAAGTAAAGAGAAACAAGCAACGGATGATGAAAACAAATAAAGAAAGAAGAAAGAAATAAAATTAGAGAAAAAAGAAAAATGGAGATGATAAAGAGAAACAAGCAAATAGATGATGAAAACAAATAAAGAAAAAAGAAAGAAATAAAATTAGAAAAAGAAAAATGGAAAGTAGAGAAGAAAGGAAACAAACAAATGATGAAAACAAATAAAGAAGGAAGAAAGAAATAAAATGAGAAAGAGAAAAATGGAGTAGAGAGAAACAAGCCAACAGATGATGAAAACAAATAAAGAAAGAATAAATAAAGAAAATTAGAGAAGAAAAGAAAAATGGAGACTGAAGTAGAAACAAGCAAATAGATGATGAAAACAAATAAATAAAGAAGAAATAAATAAAATTAGAGAAAACAAAAGAAAAGAGAACAGATGATGAAAACAAATAGAGAAAGAAGAAAGAAAAAATTTAGAGCAAAAAGAAAAATGGAGACTGAAGTTAAGAGAAACAAGCAAATAGATGATGAAAACAAATAAATAAAGAAAAAAGAAATAAAATTAGAGAAAAAAGAAAAATGGAGACTGAAGTAGAGAGAAACAAGCAAACAGATGATGAAAACAAATATAAAGAAAGAAGAAAGAAATAAAATTAGAGAAAAAAGAAAATGGAGACTGAAGTAAAGAGAAACAAGCAAACAGATGATGAAAACAAATAAAGAAAGAAGAAAGAAATAAAATTAGAGAAAAAAGAAAAATGGAGACTAAAGTAAAGAGAAACAAGCAAACAGATGATGAAAACAAATAAAGAAAGAAGAAAGAAATAAAATTAGAGAAAAAAGAAAAATGGAGACTGAAGTAAAGAGAAACAAGCAAACAGATGATGAAAACAAATAAAGAAAGAAGAAAGAAATAAAATTAGAAAAAAAGAAAAATGGAGACTGAAGTAAAGAAAAAGCAAACAGATGATGAAAACAAATAAAGAAAGAAGAAAGAAATAAAATTAGAGAAAACAGAAAAATGGAGACTGAAGTAAAGAGAAACAAACAAACGGATGATGAAAACAAATAAAGAAAGAAGAAAGAAATAAAATTAGAGAAAACAGAAAAATGGAGACTGAAGTAAAGAGAAACAAACAAACGGATGATGAAAACAAATAAAGAAAGAAGAAATAAAATAAGAGAAAACAGAAAAATGGAGACTGAAGTAAAGAGAAACAAACAAGCAGAGATGATGAAAACAAATAAAGAAAGAAGAAGAAATAAAATTAGAGAAAACAGAAAAATGGAGACTGAAGTAAGAGAAACAAGCAAACACATGATGAAAACAAATAAAGAAAAGAAGAAAGAAAAATTTAGAGAAAACAGAAAAATGGAGCTGATAGAGAGAAACAAGCAAACAGATGATGAAAACAAATAAAGAAAGAAGAAATAAAATTAGAAAACAGAAAAATGGAAACTGAAGTAAAGAGAAACAAGCAAACAGATGATGAAAACAAATAAAGAAAGAAGAAAGAAATAAAATTAGAGAAAAAAGAAAAATGGAGACTAAAGTAAGAGAAACAAACAAACAGATGATGAAAACAAATAAAGAAGAAGAAAGAAATAAAATTAGAGAAAAAGAAAAATGGAGACTAAAGTAAAGAGAAAAGCAAACAGATGATGAAAACAAATAAAGAAAGAAGAAAGAAATAAAATTAGAGAAAAAAGAAAAATGGAAGTGAAGTAAAGAGAAACAAGCAAACGGATGATGAAAATAAAGAAAGAAAATAAATAAAATTAGAGAAAACAGAAAAATGGAAAAAGAAGTAAAAAGAAACAAGCAAACAGATGATGAAAACAAATAAAAGAAGAAGAAAGAAATAAAATTAGAGAAAAAGAAAAATGGAGACTGAAGTAAAGAGAAACAAACAAACGGATGATGAAAACAAATAAAGAAAGAAGAAAGAAATAAAATTAGAGAAAACAGAAAAATGGAACTGAAGTAAAAAGCAAAGCAAACAGATGATGAAAACAAATAAAGAAAGAAGAAATAAATAAAATTAGAAAACAGAAAAATGGAGACTGATAAAGAGAAACAAGCAAACAGATGATGAAAACAAATAGAAAGAAAAGAAAGAAAAATTTAGAGAAACAAGAAAAATGGAGACTAGTAGGAAACAAAAGAAACAAGGATGATGAAAACAAATAAAGAAAGAAGAAAGAAATAAAATTAGAGAAAACAGAAAAATGGAGAGTTTAAAGCAAGCAAACAGATGATGAAAACAAATAAAGAAAGAAGAAAGAAATAAAATTAGAGAAAACAGAAAAATGGAACTGAAGTAAAGAGAAACAAGAAACAGATGATGAAAACAAATAAGAAGAAGAAAGAAAATAGAGAAAAAAAGAAAAAAGAGACGAAAGTAAAGAGAAACAGCAAACAGATGATGAAAACAAATAAAGAAAGAAGAAATAAAATTAGAGAAAAAGAAAAATGGTAAGTAAAGAGAAACAAGCAAACAGATGATGAAAACAAATAAAGAAAGAAAAAAGAAATAAAATTAGAGAAAAAAAGAAAAATGGAGACTGAAGTAAGAGAAACAAGCAAAGAGATGATGAAAACAAATAAAGAAAGAAGAAAGAAATAAATTAGAGAAAACAGAAAAATGGAGAAATAAAGTAAAAACAAGCAAACAGATGATGAAAACAAATAAAAAGAAGAAAAAAAAAAAATATAATTAGAGAAAACAGAAAAATGGAGACTGAAGTAAAGAGAAACAAGCAAACGGATGATGAAAACAAATAAAGAAAGAAAAAGAAATAAAATTAGAGAAAACAGAAAAAATGGAGACTGAAGTAAAGAGAAACAAGCAAACAGAGTGAAAACAAATAGAAAGAAGAAAGAAAAAATTTAGAGAAAACAGAAAAATGGAGACTGAAGTAGAGAAAACAAGCAAGCAGGATGATGAAAACAAATAAAGAAAGAAGAAAGAAAAAATTAGAGAAAACAGAAAAATGGAAACTGAAGTAGAAAGAAACAAGCAAACAGAGATGATGAAAACAAATAAAGAAGAAGAAAGAAAAAAATTAGAGAAAACAGAAAAATGGAAACTGAAGTAAAGAGAAACAAGCAAACAGATGATGAAAACAAATAAAGAAGAAGAAGAAATAAAATTAGAGAAAAAGAAAAATGGAGACTAAAGTAAGAAACAAACAAACAGATGATGAAAACAAATAAAGAAGAAGAAAGAAATAAAATTAGAGAAAAAGAAAAATGGAGACTGAAGTAAAGAGAAACAAGCAAAGAGATGATGAAAACAAATAAAGAAAGAAGAAAGAAATAAAATTAGAGAAAACAGAAAAATGGAGACTAAAGTAAAGAGAAACAAGCAAAGAGATGATGAAAACAAATAAAGAAAAAAAGAAAGAAATAAAATTAGAGAAAAAAGAAAAATGGAGACTAAAGTAAAGAGAAACAAGCAAAAAGATTATGAAAACAAATAAAGAAAGAAGAAAGAAATAAAATTAGAGAAAAAGAAAAATGGAGCGAAGTAAAGAAACAAGCAAAGAGATGATGAAAACAAATAAAGAAAGAAGAAAGAAATAAAATTAGAGAAAACAAGAAAAATGGAGACTAAAGTAAAAGAAACAAACAAAGAGATGATGAAAACAAATAAAGAAAGAAGAAAGAAATAAAATTAGAGAAAAAGAAAAATGGAAATTGATAAAAAGCAAACAAATGATGAAAACAAATAAAGAAAGAAGAAAGAAATAAAATTAAGAAAAAAGAAAAATGGAGACTGAAGTAAGAAAGCAAGACAGGATGATGAAAACAAATAAAGAAAGAAGAAAGAAATAAAATTAAGAAAAAAGAAAAATGGAGACTGAAGTAAAAGAAAAAGCAAACAGATGATGAAAACAAATAAAGAAAGAAGAAAGAAATAAAATTAGAGAAAAAGAAAAATGGAGACTGAAGTAAAAAAACAGCAAAGAGATGATGAAAACAAATAAAGAAAGAAGAAAGAAATAAAATTAGAGAAAATGAAAAATGGAGACTGAAGTAAGAGAAACAACAAAAAAGATGATGAAAACAAATAAAGAAAGAAGAAAGAAATAAAATTAGAGAAAACAGAAAAATGGAGACTAAAGTAAAGAAACAAAAACGAGATATGATGAAAACAAATAAAGAAAGAAGAAAGAAATAAAATTAGAGAAAAAAGAAAAATGGAGACTAAAGTAAAGAGAAACAAGCAAACAGATGATGAAAACAAATAAAGAAAGAAGAAAGAAATAAAATTAGAGAAAAAGAAAAATGGAGACTGAAGTAAAGAGAAACAAGCAAACAGATGATGAAAACAAATAAAGAAAGAAGAAAGAAATAAAATTAGAGAAAAAAGAAAAATGGAGACTGAAGTAGAGAAACAAGCAAACAGATGATGAAAACAAATAAAAGAAGAAAGAAATAAAATTAGAGAAAAAGAAAAATGGAGACTGAAGTAAAGAGAAACAAGCAAACGGATGATGAAAACAAATAAAGAAAGAAGAAAGAAATAAAATTAAGAAAAAAAAAAAATGGAGACTGAAGTAAAAGAAACAACAAAGAGATGATGAAACAAAGAAAGAAGAAAGAAATAAAATTAGAGAAAACAGAAAAATGGAGACTGAAGTAAAGAGAAACAAGCAAAAGATGATGAAAACAAATAAAGAAAGAAGAAAGAAATAAAATTAGAGAAAACAGAAAAATGGAGACTTAAAGTAAAGAAACAAGCAAACAGATGATGAAAACAAATAAAGAAAGAAGAAAGAAATAAAATTAGAGAAAACAGAAAAATGGAGACTGAAGTAAAGAGAAACAAGCAAACAGATGATGAAAACAAATAAAGAAAGAAGAAAGAAATAAAATTAGAGAAAAAAGAAAAATGGAGACTAAAGTAAAGAGAAACAAGCAAACAGATGATGAAAACAAATAAAGAAAGAAGAAAGAAATAAAATTAGAGAAAAAAGAAAAATGGAGACTGAAGTAAGAGAAAAAGCAAACAGATGATGAAAACAAATAAAGAAGAAAAATAAAATTAGAGAAAACAGAAAAATGGAGTGAAGTAAACAAGCAAGCGGATGATGAAAACAAATAAAGAAAGAAGAAAGAAAAATTTAGAGAAAACAGAAAAATGGTAAAGTAAAGAGAAACAAGCAAACAGATGATGAAAACAAATAAAGAAAGAAGAAAGAAATAAAATTAGAGAAAAGAAAAATGGAGACGAAGTAAAGAGAAACAAACAAACAGATGATGAAAACAAATAAAGAAGAAGAAATAAATAAAATTAGAGAAAAGAAAAATGGAGACTGAAGTAGAGAAACAAGCAAACAGATGATGAAAACAAATAAAGAAAAAAAGAAAGAAATAAAATTAGAAAAAGAAAATGGAGACCAGTAGAAAGCAGCAAACAAATGATGAAAACAAATAAAGAAAGAAGAAAGAAATAAAATTAGAAACAGAGAAATGGAGACAGTAGAAACAAACCAACGAATGATGAAAACAAATAAAGAAAGAAGAAAGAAATAAAATTAGAGAAAAAGAAAAATGGAAGTAAGAAGTAGAAACAAGCAAACAGATGATGAAAACAAATAAAGAAAGAAGAAATAAATAAAATTAGAGAAAGGAAAGAGAAACAAACAAGCGAGATGATGAAAACAAATAAAGAAAAGAAAGAAAGAAAAATTAGAGAAAAAAAGAAAAATGGAGAAGTAAAGAGAAACAAACAAATAGATGATGAAAACAAATAAAGAAGAAGAAAGAAATAAAATTAGAGAAAAAGAAAAATGGAGACGAAGTAGAGAAACAAGAAAGATAGATGAAAACAAATAAAGAAAGAAGAAAGAAATAAAATTAGAGAAAAAGAAAATGGAGACTGATAAAGAGAAACAAGCAAACATGATGAAAACAAATAAAGAAAGAAGAAAGAAATAAAATTAGAAAAGAAAAATGGAGACTAAAGTAAAGAGAAACAAGCAAAAAACATATGATGAAAACAAATAAAGAAAGAAGAAAGAAATAAAATTAGAGAAAAAAAGAAAAATGGAGACTAAAGTAAGAAACAAGCAAACAGATGATGAAAACAAATAAAGAAGAAGAAGAAATAAAATTAGAAAAAGAAAAATGGAACTAAGATAAAAAGCAAGCAAGCAGATGATGAAAACAAATAAAGAAAGAAAATAAATAAAATTAGAGAAAACAGAAAAATGGAGACTGAAGTAAAGAGAAACAAGCAAACAGATGATGAAAACAAATAGAAAGAAGAAAGAAATAAAATTAGAGAAAACAGAAAAATGGAGATGAAGTAAAGAGAAACAAACAAACGGATGATGAAAACAAATAAAGAAAGAAGAAGAAATAAAATAAGAAAACAGAAATAAGTGAAGTTAAGAGAAACAAGCAAACAGATGATGAAAAAAATAAAGAAAGAAGAAAGAAATAAAATTAGAGAAAACAGAAAAATGGAGACTGATAGAGAAACAAGCAAACACATGATGAAAACAAATAGAAAGAAGAAAGAAATAAAATTTAGAAAACAAAAATGGAGACTGAAGTAAAGAAAACAACAAACAGATGATGAAAACAAATAAAGAAGAAGAAAGAAATAAAATTAGAAAAACAGAAAAATGGAACTGAAGTTTAAGAAACAAACAAACAAATAATGAAAACAAAATAAATAAAGAAGAAAAAAATAAATTAGAGAAAAAAGAAAAAAATGGAACTAAAGTAAAAGAAACAAACAAACAGATGATGAAAACAAATAAAGAAGAAGAAAAGAAATAAAATTAAGGAAAAAGGAAAAAGGAAGGTAAAGTAAAGAGAAACAAAACAAACAGATGATGAAAACAAATAAAGAAAGAAGAAAGAAATATTATTAGAGAAAAAAGAAAAATGGAGACTGAAGTAAAGAGAAACAAGCAAACAGATGATGAAAACAAATAAAGAAATAAAAAATAAATAAAATTAGAGAAAACAGAAAAATGTAAACTGAAGTAAAAAAGAAACAAGCAAACAGATGATGAAAACAAATAGAGAAAGAAGAAATAAATAAAATTAGAGAAAACAGAAAAATGGAGACTGAAGTTAAGAGAAACAAACAATCGGATGATGAAAACAAATAAAGAAAGAAGAAAGAAATAAAATAAGAGAAAACAGAAAAATGGAGACTGAAGTTAAGAGAAACAAGCAAACAGATGATGAAAAAAAATAAAGAAAGAAGAAAGAAATAAAATTAGAGAAAACAGAAAAATGGAGACTGAAGTAGAGAGAAACAAGCAAACACATGATGAAAACAAATAGAGAAAGAAGAAAGAAAAAATTTAGAGAAAACAGAAAAATGGAGACTGAAGTAAGAGAAACAAGCAAAACGGATGATGAAAACAAATAAAGAAGAAGAAAGAAATAAAATTAGAGAAAACGAAAAATGGAACTGAAGTTTAAAAACAAACAAACAGATGATGAAAACAAATAAAGAAAGAAGAAAGAAAAAAATTAGAGAAAAACAGAAAAATGGAGACTGAAGTTAAGAGAAACAAGCAAACAGATGATGAAAACAAATAAAGAAGAAGAAAGAAATAAAATTAGAGAAAAAGAAAAATGAGACAGTAAAGAGAAACAAGCAAACAGATGATGAAAACAAATAAAGAGAAAAGAAAGAAATAAAATTAGAGAAAAGAAAATGGAGACTAAAGTAAAGAGAAACAAGCAAACAGATGATGAAAACAAATAAAGAAAGAAAAAAGAAATAAAATTAGAGAAAAAAGAAAAATGGAGACTGAAGTAAAGAGAAACAAGCAAAGAGATGATGAAAACAAATAAAGAAAGAAGAAAGAAATAAAATTAGAGAAAACAGAAAAATGGAGACTAAAGTAAAGAGAAACAAGCAAACAGATGATGAAAACAAATAAAGAAAGAAGAAAGAAATAAAATTAGAGAAAACAGAAAAATGGAGACTGAAGTTAAGAGAAACAAGCAAACGGATGATGAAAACATATAAAGAAAGAAGAAATAAATAAAATTAGAGAAAACAGAAAAATGGAGACTGAAGTAGAGAGAAACAAGCAAACACATGATGAAAACAAATAGAGAAAGAAGAAAGAAAAAATTTAGAGAAAACAGAAAAATGGAGACTGGAGTAGAGAGAAACAAGCAAACAGATGATGAAAACAAATTAAGAAAGAAGAAAGAAAAAAATTAGAGAAAACAGAAAAATTGAAACTGAAGTTAACAGAAACAAGCAAACAGATGATGAAAACAAATTAAGAAAGAAGAAAGAAAAAAATTAGAGAAAACAGAAAAATGGAAACTGAAGTTAACAGAAACAAGCAAACAGATGATGAAAACAAATTAAGAAAGAAGAAAGAAATAAAATTAGAGAAAAAAGAAAAATGGAGACTAAAGTAAAGAGAAACAAGCAAACAGATGATGAAAACAAATAAAGAAAGAAGAAAGAAATAAAATTAGAGAAAAAAGAAAAATGGAGACTGAAGTTAAGAGAAACAAGCAAAGAGATGAAGAAAACAAATAAAGAAAGAAGAAAGAAATAAAATTAGAGAAAACAGAAAAATGGAGACTAAAGTAAAGAGAAACAAGCAAAGAGATGATGAAAACCAATAAACAAAAAAGAAAGAAATAAAATTAGAAAAAAAAAGAAAAATGGAGACTAAAGTAAAGAGAAACAAGCAAACAGATTATGAAAACAAATAAAGAAAGAAGAAAGAAATAATATTAAAGAAAAAAGAAAAATGGAGACTGAAGTTAAGAGAAACAAGCAAAGAGATGAAGAAAACAAATAAAGAAAGAAGAAAGAAATAAAATTAGAGAAAACAGAAAAATGGAGACTAAAGTAAAGAGAAACAAACAAAGAGATGATGAAAATCAATAAAGAAAGAAGAAAGAAATAAAATTAGAGAAAAAAGAAAAATGGAGACTAAAGTAAAGAGAAACAAGCAAACAGATTATGAAAATAAATAAATAAAGATGAAAGAAATAATATTAAAGAAAAAAGAAAAATGGAGACTGAAGTAAAGAGAAACAAGCAAACAGATGATGAAAACAAATAAAGAAAGAAGAAATAAAAAAAAATAGAGCAAAAAGAAAAATGGAGACTAAAGTTAAAAGATAAAAGCAAACAGATGATGAAAACAAATAAAGAAAGAAGAAAGAAATAAAATTAGAGAAAAAAGAGACATGGGCTGAAGTAAAAAGAAACAAGCAAAGAGATGAAGAAAACAAATAAAGAAAGAAGAAATAAATAAAATTAGAGAAAATAGAAAAATGGAGACTGAAGTTAAGAGAAACAAGCAAAAAGATGATGAAAACAAATAAAGAAAGAAGAAATAAATAATATTAGAGAAAACAGAAAAATAGAGACTAAAGTAAAGAGAAACAAGCAAACATATGATGAAAACAAATAAAGAAAGAAGAAAGAAATAAAATTAGAGAAAAAAGAAAAATGGAGACTAAAGTAAAGAGAAACAAGCAAACATATGATGAAAACAAATAAAGAAAGAAGAAAGAAATAAAATTAGAGAAAAAAGAAAAATGGAGACTAAAGTAAAGAGAAACAAGCAAACAGATGATGAAAACAAATAAAGAAAGAAGAAAGAAATATTATTAGAGAAAAAAAGAAAAATGGAGACTGAAGTAAAGAGAAAAGAGCAAACAGATGATGAAAACAAATAAAGAAATAAAAAATAAATAAAATTAGAGAAAACAGAAAAATGGAAATTGAAGTAAAAAGAAACAAGCAAACAGATGATGAAAACAAATAGAGAAAGAAGAAAGAAAAAATTTAGATAAAACAGAAAAATGGAGACTGAAGTATAGGGAAACAAGCAAATAGATGATGAAAACAGATAAAGAAAGAAGAAAGAAATAAAATTAGAGAAAGCAGAAAAATGGAGGCTGACGTAAAGAGAAACAAACCAACAGATGATGAAAACAAATAAAGAAAGAAGAAATAAATAAAATTAGAGAAGAAAAGAAAAATGGAGACTGAAGTAAAGAGAAACAAGCAAATAGATGATGAAAACAAATAAAGAAAAAAGAAAGAAATAAAATTAGAGAAAAAAGAAAAATGGAGACTGAAGTAGAGAGAAACAAGCAAACAAATGATGAAAACATATAAAGAAGGAAGAAAGAAATAAAATTAGAGAAAACAGAAAAATGGAGACTGAAGTAAAGGAGAAACAAGCAAACAGATGATGAAAACAAATAAAGAAAGAAAAAAGAAATAAAATGAGAGAAAGCAGAAAAATGGAGACTGAAGTAGAGGGAAACAAGCAAACAGATGATGAAAACAAATAAAGAAAGAAGAAAGAAATAAAATTAGAGAAAAAAGAAAAATGGAGACTGAAGTTAAGAGAAACAAGCAAACAGATGATGAAAACAAATAAAGAAAGAAGAAAGAAATAAAATTAGAAAAAACATAAAAATTGAGATTGAAGTAAAGAGAAACAAGCAAAGAGATGATGAAAACATATAAAGAAAGAAGAAAGAAATAAAATTAGAGAAAACAGAGAAATAGATACTGAAGTAAAGAGAAACAAGCAAACACATGATGAAAACAAATAAAGAAAGAAGAAAGAAATAAAATTAGAAAAAAAGAAAGATGGAGATTGAAGTAAAGAGAAACAAGCAAAGAGATGATGAAAACAAATAAAGAAAGAAAAAAGAAATAAAATTAGAGAAAACAGAAAAATGGAGACTGAAGTAAAGAGAAACAAGCAAACGGATGATGAAAACAAATAAAGAAAGAAGAAAAGAATAAAATTAGAGAAAAAAAGAAAAATGGAGACTGAAGTTAAGAGAAACAAGCAAACAGATGATGAAAACAAATAAAGAAAAAAGAAATAAAATTAGAGAAAAAAAAGTAGAGACTGAAGTAAATAGAAACAAGCAAATAGATGATGAAAACAAATAAAGAAAGAAGAAAGGAAAAAATTAGTGAAAAAAGAAAAATGGAGACTTAAGTAAATAGAAACAAGCAAACAGATGATGAAAACAAATAAAGAAAGAAAAAAAGAAATAAAATTAGAGAAAACAGAGAAATGGAGACTGAAGTAAAGGGAAACAGGCAAAAAGATGATGAAAACAAATAAATAAAGAATAAAGAAATAAAATTAGAGAAAACATCAAAATTGAGACTGAAGTTAAGAGAAACAAGCAAACAGATGATGAAAACAAATAAAGAAAGAAGAAATAAATAAAATTAGAGAAAACAGAATAATGGAGACTGAAGTTAAGAGAAACAAGCAAAGAGATGATGAAAACAAATAAAGAAAGATAAAAGATATAAAATTAGAGAAAACTGGAGACGAAGTAAAGGAAACAAGCAAGCAGTTATGAAAACAAATAAAGAAAGAAAAAAGAAATAAAATGAGAGAAAGCAGAAAAATGGAGACTGAAATAGAGGGAAACAAGCAAATAGATGATGAAAACAAATAAAGAAAGAAGAAAGAAATAAAATTAGAGAAAAAAGAAAAATGGAGACTGAAGTTAAGAGAAACAAGCAAACAGATGATGAAAACAAATAAAGAAAGAAGAAAGAAATAAAAGTAGAGAAAACAGAAAAATAGAGATTGAAGTTAAGAGAAACAAGTAAACACATGATGAAAACAAATAAAGAAAAAAGAAAGAAATAAAATTAGACAAAACAGAAAAATGGAGACTGAAGTTAAGAGAAACAAGCAAACGGATGATGAAAACAAATAAAGAAAGAAGAAAAAAATAAAATTAGAGAAAACAGAAAAATGGAGACTGAAGTTAAGAGAAACAAGCAAACAGATGATGAAAACAAATAAAGAAAGAAGAAATAAATAAAATTAGAAAAAACAGAGAAATGGAGAATGAAGTTAAGAGAAACAAGCAAAGAGATAATGAAAACCAATAAAGAAAGAAGAAAGAAATAAAATTAGAGAAAAAAAAAAAGAAAAATGGAGACTAAAGTAAAGAGAAACAAGCAAACAGATTATGAAAACAAATAAAGAAAGAAGAAATAAATAAAATTAGAGTAAACAGAAAAATGGAGACTGAAGTTAAGAGAAACAAGCAAAGAGATGATGAAAACAAATAAAGAAAGAAGAAATAAAAAAAATTAGAGCAAAAAGAAAAATGAAGACTAAAGTTAAAAGATACAAGCAAACAGATGATGAAAACAAATAAAGAAAGAAGAAATAAATAAAATTAGAGAAAAAAGAAAAATGGAGACTAAAGTTAAGAGATACAAGCAAACAGATGATGAAAACAAATAAAGAAAGAAGAAAGAAAAAAAATTAGAGAAAAAAGAGAAATGGAGACTGAAGTAAAGAGAAACAAGCAAAGAGATGAATAAAACAAATAAAGAAAGAAGAAAGAAATAAAATTAGAGAAAACAGAAAAATGGAGACTAAAGTAAAGAGAAACAAGCTAACAAATTATGAAAACAAATAAAGAAAGAATAAAGAAATATAATTAGAGAAAACAGAAAAATGGAGACTAAAGTAGAAAGAAACAAGCAAACACATGATGAAAACAAATAGAGAAAGAAGAAAGAAAAAATTTAGAGAAAACAGAAAAATGAAAACTGAAGTAGAGAGACACAAGCAAACAGATGATGAAAACAAATTAAGAAAGAAGAAAGAAATAAAATTAGAGAAAACAGAAAAATGGAGACTGAAGTTTAGAGAAACAAGCAAACAGATGATGAAAACAAATAAAGAAAAAAGAAAGAAATAAAATTAGAGAAAAAAAATGGAGATCTTACATCAAGGACTACTGACAGCCAATATGAATGATGACAATATGTTTTTTTTTTTTTTTTGGTTTTAATGTTAAAATTCCATTTATCGACCAAGTTACAATAGTTTCCGACTTACATACAAAATCCCAATCTCAACAGGAACGTAAAAGATTTAATTACCCGATACCAACGGGAAAGGATGAGTAATATAAGAAAAGTATAAGAAAAGTATAATAAAATATAAGAAACTATTGGGATTATAAGAAAAGTAAATAAGCCAAAGAGAAGGGGAAGACAGTCTTCGAGCTTGTAGGGAAAGAAGGCGGTCCCGCAGAGTGCGATCGACGGAGACTTGAAGAGAAGCTGGCGAAGAGAAGCTGGAGGAGAATATCCTAGAGTTTCGCTCCCTCCAAATCAAGTAGATCGTTGACTGAAGTAGAAGCTTAAGAAGAGTTACTGTAGATGCATGGTGAGGCTGCTGATGCTGAATAATCCTGAAACAACCCGACCCGTTTTTTTTTTTTTAATAATAATAAATACGATATATAATTAAGCAGCCCATACTACTTAACTAGACCATCCCAAATCACAACTCCTCTTTCAACCAATAACAACGAATACACACAGCGGAAACATACCAACCATACAGAACCATTACAACATCAATACAATAACAATCCTAACCATACTAACCGTCAACCTAGCATATTTCTAACCAAGGTTCCATCATAAACAATATAGCAAAGACCAACAACACACAAACGAGACCCTAGATCATCCTCCTCCTCATCGCCATGATTCCACGTCACATACCTGCACACCACAAACAACAATTGAGATGCGTAAGTATTATCATAAATATTTAGTTAGGCCGTCCTCCCATCTACTGGGTTATACACACAAGCAGATGAGACCCTCAAGTTCAAGCAAAACAAACAACACACAATAATACATCAAACCAGGAAAACAAGTCTCGGCTGAGACTGGTATCGACCGATGCTAAAAGAGAGTGTCGACCGATGCTCCACAACCAGTGTCGACCGATGCCACAAGAGAGTGTCGATCGATGCCCCATAAACAGTGTCGATCGATGCCCTCCAAAGGTGTCGATCGATGCCTCTTCTGCAGACACGATCTGCGCGAATCCGAACGTCGAACTCTCCTCCCAAATCGTCTTGAATCCGTCTCAAACACACCCAATTACCACGGAAATCACTGGGAAACACACAAACAACGAACCCAAGCAACAAAACAACACAAACAACAAAGAAAAACACTCAAACAAGAGAGATCTCATGCTTAGATCAACCATGGTCAAGCACTCACCTCAAGAACAGGAAGATTGGATTGAGAAACGTGGAAAAAAACACCTCCAGAAGCTTCCCCTTCGATTCCAGCAACAGCTAACCTCTACAGCCTCAGATCTCTCCAAAACCACCAAGAACAAGCCCAGAAATCTCAAAAAACGTTTTTCTCTCTTTTCTCTCTTTCTTTCACTCAACGGCGACAAAATGAGACTCTGAAACCCTAAAATTCGTCCCTAGACACTTATAAGTCGATTTAGGGATTTAACTGAACCAAACCGAACCAATCAGCAATTAAAATCAAACCCGACCAAACCGGAAAAACATGGTGTCGATCGATGCCACCAAGGGTGTCGATCGACACCCACACAAAATACAAATTGGTTCGCGGATGTTACAATTCTCCCACCAATAAGGATTCGTCCTCGAATCCCGCAGTACCGTCCATCCTCCAAGGACCTCCGTGCCACCGTCAACACGGCCCGCACGTCCCAGACCGGACTAAACACCATCAGCCAAGGTTCCCATGCCCGCTGTCGCAACAGCCCGCACACCTCCGACTGACCCTCGAGGTCTCCCTCTAGTCAATATACTCACATCAAGACACTATTTGCTCACAACTCAGTGCTTCCCCCGTCCGTGGTCGCAACCAACGAATCATGCCGGCTCGCTATCAGGCCAACCGCCTTAAGCTACGGCATCCAGGAAGTCACTCACACACACACTCCCGCTCAGTCGCAACCTTCGAGTCATACCGGCTCACTGCCAGGCCACAGCCTACAGCTACGGTATCCGGGAGTCTCACATGCCCACTCCCCCGCTCTCGGGTCGCAACCCTCGAGACATACCGGCTCACTGCCGAGCCACGGCTCACAGCTACGGTATCCAGGGAGTCTCAAATATCCCGCTCTTGGGTCGTCACCCTAAAGCGTGCTCTCGGATCGTCATCCGAAGCAAACATACCACTCCCACTCTCTGGCCACAAAGTCCATCGAGCTATCGGTATCACATGAGTTGGGCCCACACAATCCTGAGCAAACAAGTCCGATGTCAACGAGTATCTCCCGACTAGATCTACCTCAACACTTTCCATTTCTGGAAATCTTCTACTTTTAGAAACTTTCCTCTTTTAGCATTACGCTTTCACGAGGACTCATAACCCGAACACCACCATGACCACCACCCGGTCACCCTGGAACACCATTCTCTCAAGGTATTTCCATACACTTTACAAAATAGGAAAGCTCTAACTCCTATAAAACTTTCCATTTAATAATGACATTCTATTTATGGAAACTTTCCATTTGTAGCAACCTTCTATTTATGGAAACTTTCCATTTATAGAATTCCCGAGCTATTTCCTTTCCACTGGTTTCACAATTCCCAAAACCAAAGAACTCCAACTTTTATTAGAACTTCAAATGCAATAATCGTTTTACAAATCCAAACGAGAATACAAAATGAAAGAATGAAAAAAAAGCAAAAGCTAAAACTAAACGCCGGAATGGGCACCCGGTCCTTCCTTCGGCTGTGCCACAACCTCCATCACCTGCCTCCTCTTAGGGCAGAAAGGCCTAATATGCCCCTCCTCCCCACAATGATAACACAAACGACGGTACTCTGCAAGTCACCTCTCTTGGAACAGTTTGCCAACGTGTTATCCGTGCTCCCGCACCCATAGCATCTCTGCTACCCTGGTCTGCCATTGTCGTCTCTTCCCGCCTCCTCTTACGCCTTTGCTCCGACTGCTTATCCTTGCTTGGAATGCCCTGCTCCAATGTCTTCTCTGTGAGACCGCTGGACTGACCACCACCAACTGTGTTCTCAAGTCATCCTCTATCCCAGCTGCAACCTCAACCAGCTCCGCTCTCGTAGCATAGCTCCTCACTCTGCACCGAGTCCTCAAATCATCTCGCAGAGCCAACAAAAACCTCCGCACCTGAGCCGACTCTGGCTCCATGCCCGGCCCGCATACCCACAAGCCAACTGAACTCTGCATCCAGCTCCGCACTGTACGGTCTCCCTGAGTCAACCCCAAGAACCGTGCCTCCATACGATCAAGAGCCTCCTGGGGAAAATACTTGGTGTTAAACTCCCTCACAAAATCTCCCAAGACATACCCGCTGCCCCCTCCGTGCTGTCACCGACCTCCACCACACACGTGCATCTCTGACAAGTAAAACACTGCCAGATCCACCTGTACCGGTCGGGACACCTAGCGAAAGGAAAATATCCTCCATCCGCTCTCTCCACTCATCCGCTACACTCGGATCGGTACTTCTGAGAAATACCCTGCTCCCACATGCCGCAGCTGCTCCATCATCCGCACATACTGTGCATCCACTACCTCGGTCCCCGGCTGCACACCTGCACTGCAAACCCGCTGCAGGCTGCACCACTGGAACCTGACCACCACCCACTGGCGGCACTACTGGATCCTGCCCACCAACCACCGGCGGCACTACTGGATCCTGCCCACCACCACTGGCGGCACCAGGACCCTGCCCACCAACGGCGGCACCACTGGACCCTGCCCACCAACCACTGGCGGCACAACTGCTGGAAGTCGCTGCAAGCCTGAGCTACCTGAGCTAGCAAGTCCATCAAGACATCCTCCCTGCCCGGAGCACCTCCTGCTGCAACCCCACACCCGGGCAACACCGTGACCAACACCGTCACCCAAACCAGCCTGGTCTCCAGACACAATAGGATCAGCCTGTGACTCCGCTACCTCCTCACTGGCCATGCTCTGGGTCACACTCTCACTGGCCACGGGAACCTGACCTCGTCCCGTCCACGACCACGACCACGACCACGACCACGCCCGCGACCAACAGCAGCCCCACCTCTAACCATCTGTATCATCCAAGAACAGAAGGCTAAGCACACAATCTATTACACAAAAACATAACTTACCGTGGAATCACAAAACAGGCTCGAAGAGGATGATACTAGGACTCCATACCGCAAACAAATTGACTAACTACTCATAATCAACTTCATCACACAACAGCATGCATCGAGCAAAGGAAAATAATTCACCCAATTAAATTCCTAACCGCTCTAACCATCCTCAACCATCCTAGAACCGTAAAGGCTCGATACAAAATGAAACAACCCGACCCGTTTTTTTTTTTTTTAATAATAATAAATACGATATATAATTAAGCAGCCCATACTACTTAACTAGACCATCCCAAATCACAACTCCTCTTTCCAATAACAACGAATACACACAGCGGAAACATACCAACCATACGGAACCATTACAACATCAATACAATAACAATCCTAACCATACTAACCGTCAACCTAGCATATTTCTAACCAAGGTTCCATCATAAACAATATAGCAAGACCAACAACACACAAACGAGACCCTAGATCATCCTCCTCCTCATCGCCATGATTCCACGTCACATACCGCACACCAACAACATTGAGATGCGTAAGTATTATCATAAATACTTAGTGAGGCCGTCCTCCCATCTACTGGGTTATACACACAAGCAGATGAGACCCCAAGTTAAGCAAAACAAACAACACACATAATACATCAAACCGGAAAACAAGTCTCGGCTGAGACTGGTATCGACCGATGCTAAAGAGAGTGTCGACCGATGCTCCACAACCAGTGTCGACCGATGCCACAAGAGAGTGTCGATCGATGCCCCATAAACAGTGTCGATCGATGCCCTCCAAAGGTGTCGATCGATGCCTCTTCTGCGACACGATCTGCGCGAATCCGAACGTCGAACTCTCTTCCCAAATCGTCTTGAATCCGTCTCAAACACACCCAATTACCACGGAAATCACTGGGAAACACACAAACAACGAACCCAAACAACAGAACAACACAAACAACAAAGAAACACACAAAACAAGAGGGATCTCATGCTTAGATCAACCATGGTCAAGCACTCACCTCAAGAACAGGAAGATTGGGTTGAGAAACGTGGAAAACAACACCTCCAGAAGCTTCCCCTTCGATTCCAGCAACAGCTAACCCTCCTACAGCCTCAGATCTCTCCAAAACCACCAAGAACAAGCCCAGAAATCTCAGAAAACGTTTTTCTCTCTTTTCTCTCTTTCTTTCACTCAACGGCGACAAAATGAGACTCTGAAACCCTAAAATTCGTCCCTAGACACTTATAAGTCGATTTAGGGATTTAACTGAACCAAACCGAACCAATCAGCAATTAAAATCAAACCCGACCAAACCGGAAAAACATGGTGTCGATCGATGCCACCAAGGGTGTCGATCGACACCCACACCAAAATTACACAAATTGGTTCGCGGATGTTACAAATCCAGTCCGCCGCCGCATGAAGATTGACAGGTGATTGTGGGAAGAACTTACTAGCGAAGAAGCTCCAAACCTCAGATGAGAAAGGACACTGGAAAAACAGATGCTCATGTGACTCAGTACCACCGGAGCGTAAGACAAAGTCAGAAGAGACTGTCTTACCCCAACTACGAAGCCTGTCTCTATAATTTTGTATATCTTATTATATAAAGTTGAGTTTTGAAAGTTAGCCATTAACAAGATTTTGACATGTGTCAAGTTATCAATCTTAGATTTTGACATGTGTAAAAGTTGATATTTAATAAGAGGAATTTGATTACAACAAAAATAAAATATATTGTTTTTAAAATATTAATAATGTAAAAAGATAATTATCAAAAACTACAGAATTTATAAAAAATACAAAGTTTTTTAAAAAAAATTATAATGAGATTATTTATATATAAATATATATATATATTTCATAAAATTTGAAATTATAATATTATTTACTTATTTTTAATTTTAAGTTATTAATTCTACAAAAAATATAGAAAAAGGGATTAAGGAAAATATACAGTTAATTATTAATTCTAAATTTTGTAAATACTCACTTCTATATAAACATAAATCGTCTTATATTTAAATAATTTATTAAAAAAAACACTGCTTTCAACTTTGTTTAATTGGAATTTTTTGTAATGGGAAGGTAAATTTTTCTTATTTTTTTAAACCAAAATTTTTTAATACTTTCTCCTTTTTCAGTTGGGAATAGGTAAGATTAATATGTTGACCTACAAAAAATATTAATAATTTAATGTATGCGTCTTCTTTTCCTAATACTGTATTTTAAAATTTATTGTAATATTTTTAGATTGTTTTATTTAATTTATATTTTTATCTTTGAATTATTAGGGATTCATATATTACCATGCTTATAACTTTCTATTGTTTCTTTAATTATGCCAAATTATTTTTCTTCTAATTTCTCAAACTTTTTTTTTTGCAAACATAATTGTTACCATTATTCATTTAATCCTGAGATAACGAGTAGAAGCTCATCAACCTAATGGATGGATAAAATAGGCTAATCAAACATAAGCTTACAACAAACATAGATAAATAGGTTGGAAAAACATAAATCATTATTGATAGATCCATAGGAGCTCAAAGACTCTGACACCCTGGTTTGTGGAAATGTTTAAAAGAATTGATTTGACCATATATGTCACCAAAATGCACTTATTTTTTCGGTCAAGGGTCCTGAGAGAACTTCATGATGGTTGACCTTCCTAGAAGTGATTGTCGGAACTTTGCGAGTGAGGACAAAACACAGGAAAAAATCATTGTTGATTTGTAGGGTCGGTAAACAAGTTTTTAAAGCCTCCCATACGTAACAAACTGGCCATCGAATATAGGTTGGTCCACAGGGAATATATGTAGGACCCACTTAGGAAGGTGGGCCCATGGACTGAGAGTGGACATGGGCTCACTAAGAAAGGTGGCGGTTGAGGCGTTACAGAGACAAACCTACATCATGGTGTGTCAAAGGCACTTCCACGAATACATTGAGAAATTTAACATTAGTTATTATCAAAAGATTTTGTGACGTTAGAAAAAGATTTTTACTTTCATTGGTTGTTGGAGCAAACCATTTTGAGAAAGCAAAAAGACGTGAACATTTTCTCTCCACACAGGAGGAGGGCAGAGTCGAGGTTCTCTCTATGGTGAAGAAGGTTGGACATAAGGTTAGCTTCCCAAGAGAGGAAGGCGGAGCCAAGGTTCTCTCCTATGGTGAAGAAGGTTGGACACAAGGTTATCTCCCCAAGGAGGAAGGTGGAGGAGGTTGGACACA
Organism: Camelina hispida; assembly: GCA_023657505.1. Taxonomy (NCBI): domain Eukaryota; kingdom Viridiplantae; phylum Streptophyta; class Magnoliopsida; order Brassicales; family Brassicaceae; genus Camelina; species Camelina hispida. The sequence continues at coordinate 30,124,352 of CP094632.1, forward strand.
AGGTTATCTTCTCAAAGGAGGAAGGCGGAACCAAGGTTCTCTCCATGGTGGAGGAGGTTGGACGCAAGATTCTCTCCATAAGAGATGAGGGCGAAGCTGAGGTTTTCTCCATGGTGGTCATACATTATTGTGATGATACATCATTGTTTAGAATATTATGTAATATATATTTTGTTCAAAATGTTTTTTGAGCCAACACTTTTAGTAATTAAAAAACTTTGCAGAAGTGAAAGTAAAATAGTTTGCTTAATGTGTTCATATATACATTTTCTAGGTGGTGATAAAGAATATATTTGTAACATAGAGTATATTTAGATATAAAAGAATACACTTTTAATATTAACATTCATAAAAGATTTGTAAATGGATATAAATCAGTGTATTACAACAAAAATAAATTTATAAACAACATACAACAAATTTTAATATATTTTTGTTAAATTTAATTTAATTTATAAAAAAATAAACCCGCACATCGGGCGGGTCCTCATCTAGTATATATATAAAGTTGGTTTTTCTCTCTTCTCATTCTTTTACCTCATCAATTCTTATTTTCAATTTTTTTTTAAAATAATTCACATCTTTAAAGAAACATAAAATTTAAGTTAATACATCAATTAATTCACTCCTTTCTGTAATATTTTTTATTATTAAAAACAATGATTTAAATAAAATAAACTAAAAACGAATAAAAATAATACAACTAAAAAATAATTTCAAAATAAAATTTGAATAGAGATTACATAAATATAAAATTAGATATTTCTATCATAACATATAATAATTGTGTATATATTTGTAAAAGTCTAGAAATAGGGGAAAATAAAGTTATCATATATTTAATGGAACAAAAATTACTTTCAAGAGTTACAATTATTAGGATAAAGAAAATAAGAGTAAAAAAAACACACACAAAATTTAAAGATTTTTAAAATCGAGAGGTTATTCAATTCTTGGTGTTAAATTATAAATTCATGTTATCGATTAAAAGTCGGTGTATACTACTATTTTCAATTATAGTATAATATAGTTAATGATTTATATATTTTTATATATATATATATATAAAACTTAAGACTATGTTTGTTAGTGTTAAATTATAAATTCATGTTACCGATTAAAATCAGAAGGATTTGGTGTATATTATTATTTAGAAAATTCTAAACAATATAAATAATTAAAATAGTTTGAGTGATCAATGTTATTTATCATTTTAAAATTTGAAAAATAGTGAAATTTGTTAAACAAAGGTATATCCATAAAAGGAGAAAATACTAATCAAGTGCTCGAAAATTAAAATAATGTATAGATTTAAGAGAAATGTATAAGGTTATTTGAAATAAAAACATATCAAAGAAAACTTATTCTAAACATTACACACACAAAAAAAAATGGTGAAAAACACTAAGAAGAAATTGGAGAAAGCTATTTGTAATAAAAAAAATTACAATAGTAGTGGTAGATTGTAGAATTTTAATTAAAATTTTAAAAGAATTCTATTTTTGGATAAATACACATATGTAAAATTTATAGTAATCTTATGTGTTTGTAGATTTTGGAGAATCAAAACAGAAGAACACTATATAGAAACATAGTAATTAAACTATTCATATTTTAAAGTAGAAAAACTTATATATATGAACATAATTTTCCTTTTGTCAAACAGTTAAGATAATATGTAATATTTGATGTTATAATATGATGTTTATGGATAGAAATGAGTCCAATTATGAAATTCATTACTAGGAACCAAAATTTATGTGTAGTACAACACTGCTAAAAAAAACTTCATGACAAAAGGTGGTTATATTCTCTAAGTTTTTTTTACGTCTATGTTAGTAAGTAATGATCACTCAACCGATAAAGAAAAAAGAGTATTGCAAGATGGAAATATATCAAAAATAGCAATGATCATATTCTATTATAAGTGAAATAATAGAATGTGAAAAGAGAGTAGATGCAAGAGATGACGAGTGTATACCGGAAAATAAAAAAAGATTAATTGTGAAAAATGTTAAAAACAAAAAATAGATAAGTTACATCCATATATATTTATATTTTTAATATTGAATAATTATAATTATATGCAACGGTTTGTATTAATAATAAAAATATTATAGTCCTGCGCAACACACGGGTTATTATCTAGTAATTCAATAAATTATACTAATAAATAAATATTTATTTGAGGTCTTTGTTCAAAACATCTCTTGGAGAGACACTTGGTCACAAATTAAACCTCTCAATGGCTTCTATGATGCCAGCTCCACATCTCTGGGACGCATGAAATATTTTTGGGTTGTCCTTTGCATTTTCTTCATGCCACTGCAACAACTCTTCATGCGAATTGCTAACCATTACACCATATACTTGAGAAATGTTGAAAAGCTCAGCATCGTTTCCAGAGTCGCCACAAACAAGTATGTTAGAAGGCTGCTTGCCTTCAATCTCCAACTTGTCAAGTAGATAAGTCAGAGCACCTTGTTTGCCAGCTCCTTTAGGTAATACATCGAAAGCATAGCCGTTGCTATAAACCAGCTTCACATCCACCTATAAGAAAATTGACTGTCATCAGCACCAAACAAAAAAAAAAGGAACAATCTAATCATAAGAATATCTGTCAAGCTCACATGAGGGATACACAAAAATTCTCACCCCACGCTCTTCTAATATCCCCGGAAGAACCTTCATTATTTCAACAGCGTGTTCTCTTTCCACAAAAAAACTCACTTTATGCGGTTCTTGGCTCTTGGCCGGCTAAAACAGACAACACAATATAAGTGCTTTAGAACGACCAACCAAATTGCTACAAATTCAGCAGGAGACGACATAACAGGAATTCAAATCAGGTAAGATATCCAAAAAACTCTCAGACTGTCATCAAGGTTAACATTATTTACTAAGAATAGGAATTAATCCATACTTAGCTCATTCAAGTTCAATATGCCAACAACATTATTATATATCCTAACAAACAAGAGTTTTACAAACTTTCAGTAAGAAAAAAAATTAGAAGATGCTTGGTTCTACTCTATTTATCCAACAAACTAAACTCGTTGTCATGTCAAGAGAATTAACCAGAAAACCCTAAGTCAACGCAGAAAGAAACAAGAAATCAAGACAAGAGCAAGACCCACCCACATGGCCCAGTATAAAACAAAGAAAGTAATACTAAAACTCATTCAGCAGCAAACAAGATCGTTAACAGAAAATGTCAGGAAACAAAGTCAAATCAATGGATTGACATAAAAGACATAATCTAACAGAGGAACAATTATATAATAAAAACCTGAGGCTCAAGTTGAGGGAATTTAGAAGTTTCCTCAACAACAATGTCTCGATTCCACTTATCATCCAAATGAGCTGTCCAAACATCATCCGACGACACTAAGGAATCACCGCCGTAAACAATCACAGAACCAACAGAAGTAACGGCAATGTCCGGGGTCAGCAACGGCCTCTTCGTTCTTAGACTCGAGTACGAGCTGAAAGACCTCCCTGTGCAGTACACAAGCAACGAATCGTGGCGGTATTGAGCTTCCCAAAGCGCATTGAACCTAAGGAGGTCTGTGTTTTCAGGGTCATCGTGATCCACCTGCATGCGAGGGTTACGTTGTTTAGTTTCGTCGAATTTTGACCAAAAAAAAACAAAAAAGATTCGAGGAAATTAGGAAATCACCAATGTGCAATCAAGATCAGCAACTAGTATGAGACGTGGTGGTCCGTCAAATCTATCCATCAAATCCAATCTTTTGCTTCTCTCCCTTGTCTCTCTTTGTTCTTCTTATTAGACTTGCTGGGGAAGACAAGACGAGTCTTTTTCTTTAGGGACTTCCTTTGTGCAATTAAGATTCCAAAGAATTATAAAAGAGTTTAACAAAATCATTAAAAATGAAAAAGTGAAAGATTTTTAAGGATTGTTAAATAGTAGTATTATATAATTTTGTTGATTTTTTCTATAAAATTCTAAAGTGCTCCAAATAATCTATGTATTTTGTGATATTTTCTATAACTTTATTTTGTGAAGAAAGTAATAACATAATAATTGAATTTATTAACACTCCAAGATTCTTTTTGTTTTAATTGAATTACATAAAATTTTTATTCACTTTATAAAAAGTCTTTATCTATTAATCCAAATTTGTTAAAATTTTAAATGATTTTTTAAAATCACAAACTAATTACACTAGCAAAATATTGATCTAATAACAACAGATTCTACATAACATTTAATTTTTTAAAACTCTATTCAAATTCCAAATCAATAACCCCTTTTAGAAGTTTTATTAAGCATAAAACCAAGGTTTCCTTAAGCACATAATTATGTAACCATGTCAACGCAAGCAACCCTTAACGTTGAGCTTTAATGAGGTGTGTTATTATGACAGATGCTGACGAGCCCCATATGATTTGATTAGTTTTTTAAAAATTGTATAGTGCTCCAAACAATTTCTATATTTTTGTGATATTTTCTATAACTTTATTTTGTGAAGAAAGTAATAACATAATAATTGAATTTATTAACAATCCTAGATTCTTTTGTTTTAATTGAATAACATAAAACTTTAATTTGCTTTATAAAAAGTCTGAATCCAATAATCCAAATTTGTTAATATTTTAAATGACTTTTTACAAATCATAAACTGGTTACACTAACAAAATTTTGATCTAATAACAACAGATTCTAAATAACATTTAAAGTTTTTATAACTCTATTTAAATCCCAAAACAATAATCCCTTTTAGAAGTTTCCGTAAGCATAAAACCAAAAAAAACTTCCTTAAGCACATAATTATGTAACCATGTCAACGCAACCCAGCCCATAGGAGAAGCCAATGAAGCCAGGGTCTTAAATTTTGAAGGCCTTTAATGTGATTGTTATACTCCCTCCGTTTCAAAATATAGGATGTTTTAACTAAAACACGCAGATTAAGAAGCTTTTACTTTTAACAAGTTCAACCAATCAAAAATAATACTGCATAATATAAATGGTGAATTACTCAAATGTTACTCGTTTTAGGTAATATTACCAGAATCTACAAAAAACTTTTTTATTACTAGAATATTTTGGGTATTTTCAAAACACCCAGCGTGCCCTTGTTTTATGTTACCGGAAAAACGTAATTACAAAAATGTCATTGCCACGTCAGAAATCGCTGACATGTAACCATAACTCAGCCGTAACGCGTTATAAGGTATGTTGCGGCTGAGTTATAGGTATGTTGTGGCAAATTGTTTAGACTCAGGCCAAGCCATCTTAGTAAACTTCTTGACAGCGAACCAACGACGGTTCTGAAGTCGGCCTTTGTAAACAAGATTTGGGGCTTTCTCACCACTCTCTGATACGATGTTGTCTGAACTGAAGTTGTTTGTGGCTGCTTTAAGGTCAGCGAATGAGAACTCAGAGAAAGATGGGATTCCTCCTCCTCCTCCTCCGCAGCCTACACCGCTACCTCCACCGATCCCCTGCATTGGTCATCTCACGCAAATCAATGTTCTGAAAAAGAAACAATAAACACTATGAATCAGATTAAGTATAAAAAAATTTCGAAAACTTGGAAGACCTGAGAAGAAGTCAAAGTTATGTTACCAGCCAAATAGAAGGGTAAGAGACGAGGGTGCAATAGTGTAACATCCGTGAACCGGAATTCCGGTTTAGGATGTGCATCGATCGATGCAGTAGGAGCATCGATCGATGCTGACTCAATTCTGTGCGTTTTGACTTAAGTCAAACGCTGCGTTTTGGGGAAGGAAAAGGGGAAAACCCTTAAGTCGTGTCTTTTGTCTCATTAGACGGATTCAGCCGTTTTTGAGAAACAAAAGAGAAAGAGAAGAGGACCTGAAAGTTCTTGGTGATTCCTTGAGATTTGGGGCGTTCTTTGGTGAGATCTGTAGCTGGGATTGCTGTAGGAGCTTCCTGGAAGCGTGTTCTTGCTGTTTTATTGTTTAGATTCGTCTTGGCACAGGTAAGTGCAGGACCATGGCTGATCTAAGCTAGAGAATTCAGTGATTTGTTTGTTGCTTGATGGTAGACGTATTAGGTTGTTGTATGGACGTTTAGGAAGTTTCTTGTGGCTTGGGATTGTGTTTCTGTGTTGTAGGAACGAGATCCGGCGAGAAATCACGGTGCTCGACGTTGCGTCGATCGATGCATAGCTTGCATCGGTCGATGCAAGTGCGAGGACGGCGCGATGAACTTTAGGGTTTTCGTGTGCGTCGAGCATGCGTCGGTCGATGCAGATTGGGTCGGTCGATGCAAGTTATACTTGCATCGATCGATGCAGCTTCTGTATCGATCGATGCTTCTGTTGGCATCGATCGATGCGGTTGTGGCATCGGTCGATGCTATGTCCTGTTTTGGTTATTGTCTGTTGATTGTTGTGTGTTGATTGCTGATACTCTAATGCTTGTGTGTATAGCCCAGTAGATGGGAGGATTGCCTTGAGTATTTATAAAATACTCATGCATTGCAATATGTGTTTGTGGTGCAGGTAAAGGCAAAGTGTGACCGTGGGATCCAGGCAATGAAGAGGAGGATGTTCTAGGGACTCGGTTGGTTGCTGATCTGGCATTGTTAGGTTGCTAGAGTTGAGTCTTAGAGTATTGTTTAGGTTGCTGGTTATTTGTTTTATGATGTTGGATCTTTAGTTAAGATTGGAGTTGATATTGGAGTATTGTTATATTTTATTATTGGATTATATTGGATATTGCTATTGAATTTCCGCTGTTGGTTGTGTTTGTGGTTAGGTGACTAGTGGGTATGGGATCACTAGTTGTAGTTTATTTTATTATATTATATTTATTATTTATTATTAAAAAAAAAAAAAGTCGGTCGTTTCATTTTGGTATCAGAGCCCTTACGGTTCTAGGTTTGGGTTCACTAGGCTTTCTGTTGTAGACGTTTGGGATTGCATGTCTTGATTGATTATGTGAGTTAGTCAATTGTGTGTGGCATGGAGTCCTAGAACATCCTCTTCGAGCCTATTGGTGATTCCACGGTGAGTTTCTATTTCTGTGTTAAATAGTAATTGTTTGCTTAGCCTTCTGTTCATGGTAGTGCAGATGGTTAGAGGCGGTGCTGTTGCTGGTCGTGGTCGTGGACGCGGACGTGGTCGTGGTCGCGGACGTGGTCGTGGTAGGGGCAGAGTCCCAGTGGTTAGTGAGGCCGAGGACCAGAGTGTGACAGCTGAGAGTGTTGGCGAGTCGCAGGGTGTTCCGAGGGATTCCGTGAGTGTGGCAGGAGGGGGCGGTGTTGATGCTCCAGTGCCGGTGATGCTAGGGTCCCGGGTGTGGGGTCCCAGCGGGTGGAGTCCCTGGTGTTGACATTGCGGCTTTGCTAGCACAGGTGTTGGAGCGGTTACCACCTGTGGTACCGGCTCAGGCTCGGGTAGTGCCACCAGTGGTGGCGGAGGAGCGGCAGCCAGTGGTTGCGGATGTGGGGAGCATGGGCGTTATTTGGCTATGCTCAAGGAGATGAAGGGTCTGTTCACTGAGAGGTTTGTGGGTGGTACAGATCCTACTGCTGCGGATGCTTGGAGGACGAGTGTGGAACGTAACTTCCATACTCGAGATGTCCTGTGGAGTTTTGGGTGGACATAGGGGTCTACTTTTTGGGTGGCGATGCTGAGTTGTGGTGGAGATCAGTGGTTGCTAGGAGGGCGCAGAGGGAGATGACTTGGGCTGACTTCGTCTCGGAGTTCAACCGCAAGTATTTTCCTAGAGAGGCATTGGACCGGTTGGAGGTGCAGTTCCTTCAGATATCTCGGGGACGCGGTCAGTGCGGGAGCTGGATTTAGAGTTCAGTCGACTCTTATGTTATGGGGGTCGGGCTATGGAGTCCGAGGAGGCTCAGGTGAGGAGGTTTATGAGAGCTCTACGGGATGATTTGAGAGTTCACTGTAGAGGACGGTATTATGCTACGCGTGCGAGAGCTGGTTGAGACTGCAGCAGAGATCGAGGAGGATATCCGGGCACAGTCAGTGTCGGTTACTCCAGCAGTTCAGCCTAGTAAGGCTCAGCAGCAGGGTGGTTCTAGCAGGCGGTAGGCATGCTCAGGGAACCAAGAGGAAGTGGGAGGCTACGCAGCCGAGTGGTGCAGGTTGCTTCAGTTGTGGAAGCAAGGATCACAAGGTTGCTAGTTGTCCCAAGAGGAGTGTTCCGACGGCGGGGCCTCGGGTATGTTACCATTGCAGGGAGACGGGGCACATCAGGCCTTTTTGTCCCAAGTTGCAGCCGGCAGCCGTGGCAGCGTTGCAGCAGGTGCAGCCTGGTGGTCAGCAGGTGGCACGGATTGAGCAGGGGCCTCGGGTTTACACGACAGCTGAGACTGGTGGAACCAGTGCCGGGGTGATCACAGGGACCTTGTTGGTGGGCGGGTTTAAGTCCCATGTTATGTTTGATTCTGAGCTTCGCATAGCTTCATTACTCCAGAGTGTGCAGAGTGTGCGGGGATCAGCGGGGATCCTGGAGAGCGTGCAGGAGTTGTCAGAGTTGCGGGAGGCGAGTTCCTGAGAGTGATTGGACGAGCTAGGGGAATTGATATTCAGATCGCAGGAGAGTCGTGGCCAGCTGATTTGCTTATCAGTCCAGTGGAGCTGTATGATGTTATTCTCGGGATGGATTGGTTGCATCGGCATAGGGTGCATTTGGATTGCCATCGGGGTAGAGTGGAGTTTGAGCGTTCAGGAGGGAAGTTGGTTTTTCAGGGTATTAGACCGACTTCGGGAGTCTCGTGATCTCAGCCATTCAGGCTGGGAAGATGATCGAGAAGGGCCGTGAGGCTTATCTGGTTACTATATCTATGCCAGAGTCAGTGGGGAAGTCTACGGTTAGCGGTATTCCAGTAGTGGAGGAGTTTGAGGATGTGTTTCAGTCCTTGCAGGGATTACCACCATCACGGTCGGATCCTTTTACCATCGAACTGGAACCGGGGACGACACCGTTATCCAAGGCTCCTTACAGAATGGCTCCAGCAGAGATGGCAGAGCTGAAGAAGCAGCTAGAAGATTTGTTGAGTAAGGGATTCATCCGTCCTAGTGTATCACCGTGGGGAGCGCCGGTGTTGTTTGTGAAGAAGAAGGATGGGAGTTTCAGATTATGCATTGATTATCGGGGTTTGAACCGGGTCACTGTGAAGAACAAGTATCCTCTTCCTAGGATCGATGAGTTGTTGGATCAGTTGAGGGAGCTACTTGGTCTAAGGTGGATCTGGCGTCGGGTTATCATCAGATACCGATAGATGAGGCAGATGTGAGGAAGACTGCTTTCAGGACAAGGTATGGGCATTATGAGTTTGTGGTGATGCCTTTCGGGTTGACTAACGCACCAGCAGCGTTTATGAGATTGATGAACAGTGTGTTTCAGGAGTTTCTGGATGTATCGTCATCATTTTCATCGACGATATCCTGGTCTATTCTAAGAGTCCTGAGGAGCATGCAGTGCATTTGAGGCGGTTATGGAGAAGCTGCGGGAGCAGAAGTTGTTTGCTAAGTTGAGCAAGTGCAGTTTCGGCAGCGTGAGATGGGCTTTCTGGGTCATATCGTTTCTGCGAAGGGGTTTCGTGGATCCGGAGAAGATTCAGGCTATCGAGATTGGCCTAGACCGCAGAATGCTACAGAGATCAGAAGTTTTCTCGGTTTGGCAGGTTATTACAGGAGATTTGTGCAGGGGTTTGCAAGCGAGCACGTCCTATGACTAAGTTGACAGGGAAGGATGTTCCTTTTGTCTGGTCGAAGAGTGTGAGGAAGGCTTTGCAAGCCTGAAGGAGATGTTGACTACTGCACCAGTATTGGCTTTGCCGAGCAGGAGAACCCTATGTGGTTTATACAGATGCATCCAGAGTTGGTTTGGGGTGTGTTCTGATGCAGCATGGGAAGGTGATTGCCTACGCATCGCGGCAGTTGCGGGTGCATGAAGGCAACTATCCTACTCATGATTTGGAGATGGGTGCTGTAGTCTTTGCCTTGAAGATTTGGAGGTCTTATCTTTATGGTGCAAAGGTGCAGGTGTTCACAGATCATAAGAGCCTGAAGTATATATTCACTCAACCTGAGTTGAATTTGAGACAGAGGCGGTGGATGGAGCTTGTGGCGGATTATGATTTGGAGATAGCCTATCATCCAGGTAAGGCTAACACGGTTGCAGATGCTCTGAGTCGGAAGAGGGTAGCTTCGGCTCAAGAGCATGAGATGGAGTCTCTAGTAGGAGAGATCAATGCGTTGAGCTTGTGTGCTGTTTCACTGGAACCGTTGGGTTTGGAAGCAGTTGACCGAGCAGATCTTTTGAGTAGGGTGCGGTTGGCACAAGAGAAGGATTTGGGGCTGGTGAATGCCTCAAAGGATGTTGAGTCAGAGTATCAGGTCTCAGATAATGGTACTATCTTGGTGCATGGTCGGATTTGTGCCCAAGGATGAGGAGTTGAGGCAGGAGATTCGAGAAAGGCTCATTCGAGCAAGCTATCTATTCATCCAGGAGCGACTAAGATGTACCGTGACCTCAAGAGGTACTATCATTGGGTCGGGATGAAGAAGGATGTGGCTAGTTGGGTTTCGAGGTGTGATGTGTGTCAGCTAGTGAAGGCTGAGCATCAGGTTCCTGGCGGGTTACTGAAGAGCTTACCCATTCCTGAGTGGAAGTGGGATATGATTACCATGGATTTTGTGGTAGGATTGCCAGTGTCACGGACTTTTGATGCTATTTGGGTCATTGTGGACCGGTTGACTAAGTCAGCACATTTTCTGGCCATTAAGAAGACTGATGGAGCAGCGGTCTTGGCTAAGAAGTATGTGAGGGAGATAGTCAGATTGCATGGGGTGCCAGCGAGCATTGTGTCTGACAGAGATTCTAAGTTCACTTCGGTGTTCTGGCAGGCATTTCAGGCAGAGATGGGCACTAAGGTGCATATGAGTACAGCTTATCATCCCCAGACAGATGGACAGTCTGAGAGGACGATCCAGACGTTGGAGGATTTGCTGAGGATGTGTGTTTTGGATTGGGGTGGCCATTGGGCAGATCACTTGAACCTGGTAGAGTTTGCTTACAACAACAGCTATCAGGCGAGTATTATGGCTCCTTATGAGGCTTTGTATGGGAGGCCGTGTCGTACACCGTTATGCTGGACTCAGGTGGGGGAGAGGAGCATGTACGGGGCAGATTTTGTTCAGGAGACCTCAGAGAAGATTCGGGTTCTCAAGCTGAACATGAAAGAGGCTCAGGATAGGCAGAGGAGTTATGCAGATAAGAGGAGAAGAGACCTGGAGTTTCAGGTAGGAGACAGAGTGTACCTCAAGATGGCCATGTTGCGGGGTCCGAACAGGTCATTGACAGAGACTAAGTTGAGTCCGAGGTATATGGGTCCGTTCGAGTGATTGAGCGAGTCGGACCGGTGGCATATAGACTGGAGTTACCTGAGGTTATGCGTGCTTTCCATAAGGTATTCCATGTGTCTATGTTGCGAAAGTGTCTCCGTGAGGATGATCAGTTGTTGGCTAAGATTCCAGAAGATCTTCAGCCTAACATGACTTTGGAGGCGAGACCAGTGAGGGTTCTCGAGAGGAGGATCAAGGAACTCGGAAGAAGAAGGTTCCTTTGATGAGAGTCCTTTGGGACTGTGATGGTGTGGAGGAGCAGACTTGGGAACCTGAGGCAAGGATGAAGGCAAGGTTCAAGAAGTGGTATGAGAAGCAACCACGACCTGAGCTTGCCTAGTCTGGTTCCGTCTGTAATCCGTGGCTGGAGCGGGAATGGAGTATTCCAGCCCATCTCTCTTGTTACTCGGTCGCTTGGGGTGGTTGGTTGTGCGACTCAGTAACAAGATGAGGTGGTGCTCGGGATACAAAGTTTCCGTGAGGCGGGGTTGGGGGAAAAGTTTTCCGAAGTAGAAGTTTCCTTAAGTGGAAACTTTCCAGAAGTGGAAAGTGCTAAATATGGAAAGTTTCTCGGAGAGAGAATTTGTCCATTTTTGCAGTGGGAAGCCTGGGAGAGGCTTTTGTGCCTTTGTGGCGGACCCTCGGGTCGAGTGCCTGTGTGTGGCGGTCTTGATAGACGTTGTGTGGCCTATGTGGAGGCGTTTAGCCAATTGTGTGGTTTTGTGGCGGGTTTTTAGCCGTTTGTTGGCCTTTGTGGCGGGCTGTTTAGCCAGAGTGTCTTTGTGACGGTCCTTTGGGACAGATGGTCTTTGTGACGGTCCTTCGGGACAGATGGTCTTTGTGACGGTCCTTCGGGACAGATGGTCTTTGTGACGGTCCTTCGGGACAGATGGTCTTTGTGACGGTCCTTCAGGACAGATGGTCTTCGTGACGGTCCTTCGGGACAGATGGTCTTCGTGATGGTCCTTCGGGACGAGTGGCCTTGGTGGCGGTCCTTTTAGGACATCTGTTTGGCCTTGGTGGCGGTCCTCGTGAGGACATTTTGTTGGCCTTTGTGGCGGCCCTTGTGGCGTGTATATGATCCTTGTGTGGTCATATGGTATTCCAGTGAGGGAATATGTGGCTGGTAGAACATTGAGATGTTTTTACGCGAGTCACGGGAAGGAAACCGGATAGGGATAGGACTCGACGTGTTCGAATCGTTTGCTCGCGGCTCTTGGAGGACTTTGGTTCTCCTAGTACTGCCATATCCGGAGACTTTGTGACTTTGGAGTATGGTTGGTATATCGACTTCGGACGACGGTCCGGAGGCGCGCTGTGGTGACGACCCGAGAGACGAGTTGGATTTTTCCTTATATATGATGGCATGCGGGCTTAGGCCCGATGAGGAGCCAGCATTGGCATGCAGACTTAGGTTTGATGAGGAGCCGATGCAACTCAAGGTTTAGGCCTATGAGAAAAAGTTCAAAAGTCGAGAGCAAATGATGCCTGGAGCGTGAGTCTATCGCCTAGAGGTGACCTTCGTAGATCGGTCGGAGGAGTGTGGGCCGTGGAGACGGTTGCACGGGAGTCCTTGGCTGATGGTTGATCGGGATTCGGGACGAATCCAGTTTGGTGGGGAGAATTGTAACATCCGTGAACCGGAATTCCGGTTTAGGATGTGCATCGATCGATGCAGTAGGAGCATCGATCGATGCTGACTCACTGTGCGTTTTGACTTAAGTCAAACGCTGCGTTTTGGGGAAGGAAAAGGGGAAAACCCTTAAGTCGTGTCTTTTGTCTCATTAGACGGATTCAGCCGTTTTGAGAAACAAAAGAGAAAGAGAAGAGTTCCTGAAAGTTCTTGGTGATTCCTTGAGATTTGGGGCATTCTTTGGTGAGATCTGTAGCTGGGATTGCTGTAGGAGCTTCCTGGAAGCGTGTTCTTGCTGTTTTATTGTTTAGATTCGTCTTGGCACAGGTAAGTGCAGGACCATGGCTGATCTAAGCTAGAGAATTCAGTGATTTGTTTGTTGCTTGATGGTAGACGTATTAGGTTGTTGTATGGACGTTTAGGAAGTTTCTTGTGGCTTGGGATTGTGTTTCGTGGTTGTAGGAACGAGATCCGGCGAAACTTCGGAGAAATCACGGTGCTCGACGTTGCGTCGATCGATGCATAGCTTGCATCGGTCGATGCAAGTGCGAGGACGGCGCGATGAACTTTAGGGTTTTCGTGTGCGTCGAGCATGCGTCGGTCGATGCAGATTGGGTATCGGTCGATGCAAGTTATACTTGCATCGATCGATGCAGCTTCTGTATCGATCGATGCTTCTCTGTTGGCATCGATCGATGCGGTTGTGGCATCGGTCGATGCTATGTCCTGTTTTGGTTATTGTCTGTTGATTGTTGTGTGTTGATTCTGATACTCTAATGCTTGTGTGTATAGCCCAGTAGATGGGAGGATTGCCTTACTGAGTATTTATAAAATACTCATGCATTGCAATATGTGTTTGTGGTGCGGTAAAGGCAAAGTGTGACCGTGGGATCCAGGCAATGAAGAGGAGGATGTTCTAGGGACTCGGTTGGTTGCTGATCTGGCATTGTTAGGTTGCTAGAGTTGAGTCTTAGAGTATTGTTTAGGTTGCTGGTTATTTGTTTTATGATGTTGGATCTTTAGTTAAGATTGGAGTTGATATTGGAGTATTGTTATATTTTATTATTGGATTATATTGGATATTGCTATTGAATTTCCGCTGTTGGTTGTGTTTGTGGTTAGGTGACTAGTGGGTATGGGATCACTAGTTGTAGTTTATTTTATTATATTATATTTATTATTTATTATTAAAAAAAAAAAAAGTCGGTCGTTTCAAATAGAGCCAAGGACTAACAAGAAGTAGAGAAATTAGATCTGTTTGAGGCAATTTCGTGCTCACTAATCTCATCACGCTTGTTACAATCTCTCTCCTCCATGTCTCTTCTTCCTCTTCTGTCACTTTCTTCGCTTCCATGACTCTCAATCCAAGCTTTGCGAAGCTTGAACTTTTAAACGAGCCAAGTCTTCTCGAGTCGCGTGAGTCAGAACTTGTTTCTGTAGATTTGATTGTACCGCAGACCAAAGTTCAAAGCTTTTAGGTTCTTTCTGCAAAACTAAAACCAATTCACAACAAAGACTTGAATGGTTAGTTTGTTGTTCTCGAGATCTAAAAGCTCGGACCACTTTTCTGGCGAAAATTACGCCGAAGTGCCCACACCGTCATCACTTTTTTTTTTTTTTTGGGTTATGAACAGTGGAGACGGTTTGATTTCCCTTATTTTACATAAATAAGAAAAATTCAAATGTCTATTCTTAAATAAGACTGCTTATGAAAAATTGAAAATGATGTGTATTTTAATTTGCTGATGTGTATTTTTTTTTTACTCAAAATCGAAAAACTAAACCCAAGGGGTAAATTGTAATTACACCCAAGGCATTAAACATTTGAGTTTTTTTCAAAAGATTTATAGATATGAGTAATAAACCAACTTTTGGATAACATTTGAGTAATTTCTTTCTAATATAAAGTACTAAACTAATCTAAAAGTTGCATGGAAACTTGAAAATATGAAACAGAAAAAATTTCTAAAACATATTATATTTTGAAACGGAGGAAGTAGTATTTTTACTATGTGCATTTTTTATTTTTTTGCGTAGGGGACTCCTAAAATGCCGGGCCAGCGCAAGCAACCCTTAAAGTTGAGCTTTAATGAGGTGTGTTATTACGACTGATGCTGACGACCCCCATATGACCATACTAACACAAAGTTTTGTTTTTGTTTTCTTATAATAGTGATAGTAAGAAACTAAAAATCACCTAATCCAATAATGTGTGGCACTGGCACTTACTAGGATGGAGGTGTACAGGTTACTTGAAGGAAATGACCTCAAGACATAAGAGCAAGCCCATGGCTAAAAGACTAAAAGCACCAAGAAGAGCAAATCCATGTCTGAAATTAACATAAGCAAAGTAAGTGACTTGCATCAACTTCGCCGATGAGGGAAATTGGGAGACGAGTCCACAGCTGCGGAACAAGGGTAA
Source organism: Camelina hispida (assembly GCA_023657505.1). Taxonomy (NCBI): domain Eukaryota; kingdom Viridiplantae; phylum Streptophyta; class Magnoliopsida; order Brassicales; family Brassicaceae; genus Camelina; species Camelina hispida. Next base: position 30,139,773 of record CP094632.1, read on the forward strand.
GTTGATATGATTCTAACCTATGGGATTGACACAAACACTGTACATGAAGCTAGAGGGAAACGTGTATCCTTCTAACCCGTATCGACCAACTGTGAAGCTATCTTGGTCTTCGCATTGCTGAACCAAAGGACTAAGGGCACGAGGCCTTGGCCATTTGATTAAATATTTTTGATTACCTAGTATACAAAAAAAAATTCTAGTTGATAATGGAAGTCTAAACAATTTATTTATTTTATGGACTTTGAGCCTTCTAAGAAAGACTTGTCCCCAGTATCAAAATTCAGATGTCTGACTTCAGCGTGGAAGCTACCCATGTAATTGGAGATGTGAATCTGCGGTTTATGCCAATGAGGTCACTAAATATATAGATTGTCTCTCAAGTCTCAACATAGAGTAAGAAATGACTCTCTATGGTCAAGTCACACCAAGTTTTCCACAAAAGATGAGATTTGGAAAGTGATAAGCAAACACCACAACATATATATATATATATATATATATATATATTTTTAACACCACAACATATTCAACCATGGCGAATCGGACCCGTTACAAATCCAAGTAAGTAAATCTATCATTCAGCAGATTGAAAAAAAAAAGTAAATATATTATTCACCCATGTCCATGTAAATGTCTCTTTTTTTTACAATCCGATATTTATATCTGCCCTAAGAATTACTGATGGGAAAAAATGTCTATTTTTTTTTGGCAACGACGAGAAAAATAATTTGATAAAGTATAATAAATAAATATTTATTTGAGGTCTTTGTTTTTTTCCCTAATACTGTAGCTATTTGTTTTAGCAATTTTCTTATTTCATTTATCTTACAAACAATTCTTTTAAAAAAACTTATTTATTTAATATTTTTGTCATATGTACGGGAAGAGCGGTTTGTTTTCCAGCGGAAAAAAAAAGAACGGTTTTTCCCCATTTGTTGTTTTTTTTTCTCGCCTCGATTTGTTCGATTTGTATTTTATTTATTTATTAGATAATTAATTAATTAATTTTTTTTTTTTAATGCAATATTTGTCCAGAGAGGGCTAAAAAGAAAAGACGAGGAGGAAGAAGAAGGAAGCAGCATTATATATCTAAGCATTCTCTGCTCTTTGAGAACCTCTCGCAGCCTCTTTCACCCCCCAGGTAGGTTTCCAAAACCCTAATTTCCTCTTTCTCTTATCTAATTTACCTTTTCTTCTCTCTTCTTTCTCGAATCCTCTCCCTAGAAAATCACGAACGATGAAGATGAGAAACGGCTATCCCGAGCCAATCGAATTACTAAATAAAGCTTTTTGAAACCAAACTTTTCGTTTTTTTTTTTGTTTTTTTTTCTGAATGCGTGATTCGATTTCTCTTTTCGATTCATTGATTGTATCTGCACTGTATGTGTGTGTTTGTCTGTTGTAGGGTTATTAGTTTTCGCATAGTGATTGGATGAGCTTGGATGTGGAAGTGAAGCCAAGAAGAGGTTCACTCTTGTTGTTATCACCATCATCATCATCATCGTTGTTGTCATTGTTGCCGTCATGGCACAGCAACAATCTTCCCGACTCAATCGTCTCCTTACTTTGTTGGACAGTATCCTTTGATTTTTTTTTCCTGATTGTTCTTTTGTTACCACCAATACTGTATTTGATGCTTCCTATTTTCTTCGTACCCTAATCTTTGAATATTAAGTACATGTTCTCCTTAATTGTATTTTCCTTTCTAGCTGGTTCAACACAAGCTACTCGGCTAACTGCAGCCAAACAGATCGGTGATATTGCCAAGTCTCATCCTCAGGACTTGAGCTCTCTTCTCAGAAAGGTATACTCATCTGCGTTTTGTTTTCTTGGCTTTCTCCAATTCAACGTGGCTTCTCATAACAGAGATATATATGACTGTGGTTATAAGTTAGTTAGTTATACTGATTGGAATCAAGGAAATTGCTAGTGGAAGTTATATATGGTTGTTTATTATGCCCTTCTCTCTGGAAATAGTTATTCTTCGTCTTTGTTCTAATGTGCTCGGTATAGGCGGGTAGACAGAATAGACTGTTGATCTAGATGAGTTGAGGCTTATAGAGATAATGTGATGTGTGGTTTACGATCTGCATTGTGTATGTTCTGCACTATAAATCTGAAATATATTGTTGGATACAAGGTCTCATCCCCTGTTTGATGGGTTTACTTCTTACATTGTCTTATATATATCACAAGTCCCTGCATGTCTAGACGAAGTTGTTTATAGAGCTATACACAAATATGATTTCTAAGAGCGCCTCATATTGTTTGACAACTAGTTACCATTCATCTTTTAAAAGGCTGCTGTGAAGATTGTTTGAACTTACCCAGCAGATCCTTTGCTAGCCCACACTGATTCTAAAAAATGTCGAAGCTAAATATAAAGAATCTAGTGGCCTTTCAGAATGAATTTTAAGTAGGGTGACCACCTGCCTATCAATTAGTTTCAGCTTTTAACAGCAATTTTAGAGTGTTTCTGTAATTAAATTGAAGTTCAAGCTTTGTTAGGACATCTGGTCTTACTCATAAAATAGTATATCTACTCAGGCTAGGGTTTGTGTTCTGGAGACCTTGTTTCTGCTGCTTTTTAGATATCATACATAAATATTCCCTCTTGGCATTATAGTTTAGGTATACATCTTTCTAAACTGCTATGTCGTTCTTTACATCAGATTTTCTTTTGTTCCTTTGGCTTAACTCAAATTTTCCGGCAATTAGGTTTTGCATCACCTCCGTAGTAAAAAGTGGGATACGCGGGTTGCTGCTGCTCATGCCATTGGTGCCATTGTTCTGAATGTCAAACATACTTCATTGAGTGAAATGTTAAATTCTTTAGCAACGAAGTTGGGTGAGGCCGGGATGTCTGATAATGTAGATGAAGTGGTGGCTTTGCGCAATCTTCAGTCCAAAATTCTAGCAAATGCGCCCTTCAGAAGGTTATTAATAGCTCTGTTACCGAATACACATGTTTTTTTTATCATTTAGATGTCTTTGTCATGTTAAGGTTTCCCGATGTCTTTTAATGTCTCTAACTTTTGGCATGTGCTAACAGCTTTGAGATGAATAAGGTTTTAGAGTTTGGCGCTTTGTTGGCATCTGGTGGACAGGTAATTTATCATTTTCCATTGTTTACTTGTCTAGGTTATTCTGTAAGATTTCATCCGTTTATCTCCGATGTAATTTCTTCATTGATATCTTGTCTTTAGGCCTTATCAAACATCTTTGTGAAATTACATTTTTGTCTGTCTTAATTCGTTTGGAGAAACTAGGCCACTGGATGACATCTGGTTAGATTCTTTGAAGTGTTTGGGTTTAGTTAAGTTCTCTCGGCATCACAAAGAAACATGTTGGATAGTTGCTACATTGGAATTCTATAAGATTTTGTTGTTGAGGATCACAGCATTAGCATGATTGAAACTATAAGCGGGCTTTGAGCTTTATTCATCAAAAATAAGCTTTGTCAGCTGCACTCTGTAGAATTTATTTTCTACAGTTTCATTATTTGGCATCCTTGAAATTCTGTGACTTGGTTTGTAACTAACTGTTTCAACACTATCTGTTGATGCAATATGATATCTTACATTCGTTCTTTTACTTTGAATTTTTGGTTTAGGGGAGCATGTGAAACCTTCTGTTATTGCTCCCTTTATCCTTGCCATTTTTTTCTCCTCAAAATTTGTTGTTTTTCTCATAAGATATGTTGCAGTTCTTTTTGTCTAAACTAAAATCATGATAGCCAAAATTATTAGCAATTTCCGACTTGAAGAAACTGTTTTTGTTGCAGGAGTACGACATTTTGAATGACAATTCCAAGAATCCAAGGGATCGAGTGGCTCGTCAGAAAAAGAATCTCCGGCGACGTCTAGGTCAATAGCTTGTCTCCTTCTCTATTAATCAATTTCCATGGGGAAGTGTTATTATTGTCCAATTGCATGACATGTGATATACCAGGGTAGATTAAATGTATGAATTAAGCGTAAACCCATTTGTCTGAGTCTATTATATCACTAATATATTTGTATCTACTCATTCTTTGTGAATTTGACTCTGTTCTAAATATTATATGTTTTACTTGATTGATGCATCTATTGAACATACTTCTGACAATTTATGAACAGGTTTGGACATGTGTGAGCAGTTTATGGATGTCAATGAAATGATTGGAGATGAGGATCTTATTGAGCAGAAGTCCAGTGTTCCTGCGAATGGGGTTGGAAACAGATTATATGCAAACTATTCTCCACATCATATTCAACAATACGTTTCAAGAATGGTTCCCCGTGTCAATTCTAGGAGGCCAAGCGCAAGGGAACTGAATTTACTGAAACGAAAAGCAAAAATAAGCTCAAAAGATCAAGCTAAAGGTAGCTGCGAAGTAACAGATGTTGAGATGCCATCGTCTCATGTTGCCTCAACCTCAAAAGGAATTTTGTCTGAATCAATGGAGTCTAACAAGGTATTTGGATAATGTATACTCATAATGACGGATAATCAACTTGCAGAATGTTAGTACAGCTTTCAGCCCTTTGTCAATGTGTTGGTTTTTTAAATGACGGACATAAGACTTGAGTTGTACCAACAAGAAGTCGTAGTAGTAGATGAAAGATTCAATGTTGACTATGCTGCTCTCTCTTAGGTGTACAATCTCTGACGAATGTACTAGTCCAAATTTTGTTAGCAACAAACGTCAAGCTGCGTAGGGAATGCTCTTATTAGAATTCTAGAACTTCTTGATTTTGGCGGATCATATTTCCTACTGTCTTATACTCTTGTATGTGCTACTTGAAATTTCGTAGGCAGACATTGGGAATGAGGATGATATTGAGCCTGATGGGGATGGAAAATGGCCTTTCCACAGTTTTGTTGAGCAACTTATTCTTGACATGTTTGACCCGGGTAAGGTTTATGTACTTCTGCTGTTTACAATTTACCTTTTTCACTTATTGAGTTCTAGTTAAGTTGGCTAATAATCTGATAATGTATTCAGCATGGGAGATCCGCCATGGAAGTGTAATGGCTTTAAGAGAAATATTAATGCTTCATGGTGGTTCTGCTGGAGTGTCAACAACAGAGTTTAGCTCAGATGATGGGTTTGAGTTGAAAGAAGTCTTGAATAAAGTAACACGAGAAAGAGAAATCGACTTGAATATGGAGGTTTCAGAAAATGAGCTTGAGCCAGTTCGAAAAAGACCTAAGATTGAGGAGAATCCATCACAATCATTTATTGATAACAATGTTTTGGAAGTTATTGAGGGTGACTGCGATATTAGTTTTAAAGATGAAGATGCTGAGTTCTTAATACCACCAGTGAAGGTCAATGGTCAAACTGACTCCAGTTCTATGAAAGTGGAACCTCAATCTTCTTTTGATGGCTCGTCATCTCACACTGAAATAAACAATGTAGCAGAGGTTAACAATCATTTTGAAGATAAGAGTTTTATCGAGGAACCGGTTATACCTAAGCATCAGGAAGAAAATCTCGAAATGTTGGAAGAAAATCTCGAAGTGTTGAATTTGGTTAAACAAGCTAGGCATTCTTGGATAAAAAATTTTGAATTTCTCCAGGATTGCACCATTCGTTTCTTATGTGTGCTTTCACTTGATCGGTAAGACTTTGGTATTTTATCCTAGATTTTCTTTTCCATGTTTAGCTGTTTCTGCTTCATAGCAACTATGGTAGCACGATTGTTTTAAAAGGTTCTAATATTGGCTGAGATTTGGTTGGTCATTTCCTAGTTGATGATTATCTTTCTCTTTACTGCAGATTTGGGGATTACATTTCTGATCAGGTAGTTGCTCCTGTGCGGGAAGCTTGTGCCCAAGCACTTGGTGCTACTTTTAAATACATGAGTCCCTCGTTGATTTATGAGACATTAAATATTTTGCTTCAGATGCAGGTAATATTTATCATTTATTTTTTTACCTACTCAAACTAAGAAACTTGTTGCGGTCTTTATAAGCTAAAAAACTGTTTAGTAATCTTTAGCATATATATTTTTTCAGCGCCGGCCTGAATGGGAAATTCGTCATGGAAGTCTTTTGGGCATCAAGTACTTGGTTGCTGTGAGACAGGTAAAATTCCAGCACGTGGTTGCTAATTACATATTTTTTTGGAAAACTGGACATTTTTACAGTCTTGTTTTAACGTTTTTTCGTGTCTGGAGAACTTTTGTTTTTTTCTATCTATCATGATATGTAGTAGTTTTAAAATTTCTGAGGCTCTGTGTAGTTGACTTGACTTGTTCTTGGTTTGTAGAGATGCATGTCCAGTGTTAGCTTTTCTTTCTCATTTTCCCCTGATTTTTCCTTTTGCAGGAAATGCTCCAAGATTTGCTTGGCTATATTCTTCCGGCGTGTAAAGCAGGGTTAGAGGATTCTGACGATGATGTGCGAGCAGTTGCCGCTGATGCTCTTATACCGGCAGCAGCTGCTATTGTTTCTTTGAGAGGACAGACATTACTTTCCATCGTCATGCTACTGTGGGATATTTTGCTTGAATTGGATGACTTAAGTCCATCAACCAGCAGGTAAGCAAGTGTAAAATTACATTCTAGCCTTTTCACGATCCAAAATCCTTTTTTTCTGGGTATTTGGAGTCTTCTGAACGAGATCAATTTTGAATCAGTAAAATTTTCTTGCAGTGTTATGAACCTCCTGGCAGAAATCTATTCCCAAGATGACATGATCCTGGTGATGCACAAGGAATTATCAGTAGGGGAGGAACAAAATATTGACCTCAATGGAATTGGTCATGTCGAGAGTTTTGGAGTAAGAAGAGATGTCAAGGAAAGCCCTTACGCATTATCAGCTTTAGCCCCTAGGTTGTGGCCATTTACAAGGCACGACATCACATCGGTTCGATTTTCCGCTATTCGAACTCTGGTAGGTTTTTATTGTTTATTTAGTGCTTGCTGTCTATGTTTGTAGCCACTTGCATGATTTACATGTATCTTACGCCTTGAGTTTCTCTGGCCTATCAAATTGAGATGCAAATCCCTTTTGTTTACTTCGAAATACACTTTATTTTATGTCCCTTCCATATGCTTATAGCGTGGTTTCCTCAATTTCCCCATGGCAGGAACGACTTCTTGAAGCTGGATGCAGAAAGAACATTTCTGAGCAGTCTAAAAGTTCTTTTTGGCCAGCTTCTATTTTAGGGGACACCCTGAGGATCGTCTTTCAAAATCTTTTGCTTGAATCAACTGAGGAGATTCTGGAGTGTTCGGAGAGAGTGTGGAGACTATTGGTTCAGGTACTTAGTAAAGAAATGTTGCTTTTCTTTTAAACACTCGTAAATTTTTTCCATGCCTTCTTTTTGTCCTTCTTCTTCACCCGTAGAATTAAATGATCTTCGTTCTTAGTTTGCATTGAACTAAAAACTATAGAGTAGGTTTCCAATTTGCATGGCTACATGTGGTATATCTTCTTGATATGTAAGATTTAGGTATTAAGTTCCACAATGATTAGAATGTGTTTGCATTTGAACCCTTTTCTTATATTAGTAGCTGATGCCTTTTACTTTCAAAAGTTTACCCAGAGGCAATGCTCTTAATGGCAGGAAGGTACATGTCAGATGTTGTGAGAATCATGTTGCTGGTTGCCTAGGAATTTGAGTTGTGTAGTATCTCTACTTGAAAACGTGTTATCGTTATTATTTTTTCGTTGTTTCGACGTTTAAATGTTAAGGCCAGCCTAATTTTTTCGTATATGGACCTAGATTATCTCTCATTTTTCTTCTTATTCAGTGCCCAGTGGATGATTTAGAAGATGCTGCAAAATCATACATGACTTCGTGGATAGAACTTGCAGCTACTCCTTATGGCTCCACATTGGATGCTACAAAAATGTTTTGGCCAGTAGCTCTCCCTCGTAAGAGTCATTTCAAAGCTGCTGCTAAGATGAAAGCTGTTAAACTTGAGAATGAAGCTTCCAGCATTCTGGGTTTTGATTATGCAAGAAGCTCTCCTTCCCTTGAAAAACATGAAGATGCTTCTGCCAAGTCCACGAAAATTATCGTCGGCTCAGATTTGGAGATGTCAGTGACCCGCACCCGGGTAGTTACAGCATCTGCATTAGGTATCTTTGCATCCCGATTGAGAGAGGGTTCAGTGCAGTTTGTGGTAGATCCACTGAGTAGTACTCTTACTTCTTTGTCTGGTGTTCAGCGCCAGGTATGCATCTCTATGTCTGTATCTCGTTATCTCTCTATCACTAGACATGTATTGCATGTTTTGAACTAAACCGTTGGCTTTGCAGGTTGCGTCCATTGTGCTTATCTCTTGGTTCAGAGAAACTAAATGCAAGGTCCCTTCTGATGGAAGTGGAAGTTTGCCTGAGTTTCCTAGTCCTCTTAAAAAATGGCTCCTAGATTTGTTAGCTTGCTCAGATCCTGCTTTCCCCACTAAAGACAAACTTCTTCCTTATGCTGAGCTCTCAAGAACATACACTAAAATGAGGAATGAAGCTTCTCAGTTGTTACATACAGTTGAAACCTGCCATTGTTTTGATAAGTTATTATCAACGAATAAACTCAATGTGGAGAGCGTGAGTGCTGATGAAACAATTGAGTTTGCATCAGCACTAGCTTTGTGGAACAAAGAAAGTGCTGGAAATGAATCCTTCGAAAAGCAAGTTTTTGAAGTTGTGGAGTCATCTAGGCAACAGCTATTAAATACTGCTGGTTATTTAAAGTGTGTCCAGGTACGATGGCATCTTTTTTTATATGATTCATGTGCTATTTCAAATCTTGTTCTGCTAGATTGTCATAAGTCATGTAAATTACTCGTTTCAATTTCTCAAGAATGAACCTTATTTATCCTATTTCTGGTCTATGTTTATGCAGAGTAATCTACATATTACTGTCACCTCCCTGATCGCTGCTGCAGTTGTTTGGATGTCAGAATTTCCTGCTAGACTTAATCCAATAATCTTGCCGCTGATGGCTTCAATAAAAAGAGAGCAGGTAGCAACTAAAATCTAAATGTTTGTTCATGTTCGCTGAACTGAATACTGACTGATTCTGTTCTTTTTCAAGGAACAAATACTACAGCAAATAGCTGCAGAGGCTCTTGCAGAGCTCATTGCTTACTGCGTAGATCGGAAGCCAAGCCCCAATGACAAGTTACTCAAGAATATATGTAGCTTGACGTGCATGGATCCTTGCGAAACACCTCAAGCTAGCATTATTAGCTCTATGGATATTGTTGATGATATGGATTTTCTGTCCTCGCGGAGCAACGCAGGAAAACAAAAGGCAAAAGTCGTGTTGGCTGGTAGCGAAGATAGGTCTAAAGTTGAGGGTTTTATCACAAGGAGAGGATCTGAACTTGCGTTGAAGCATTTAAGCTTGAAATTTGGTGGTTCCATGTTTGACAAACTCCCAAAATTGTGGGAGTGCCTCACTGAGGTTCTTGTTCCTGGAATTCCTGCAGATAAACAGAATATTGACCTCAAAATAGAATCTATTTCAGATCCACAGGTCCTGATAAACAACATCCAGGTATACCAAGTGAAGTGCTTTACTTGCATTATTTGAACATTTAGTTCAAGGGATAGGCCAAAAAACAAAGCTTAATATTGAATAGCAGAGCCGTAACTTGGTGTACTTTTGTTCTCTATGTTTTCCAGGTGGTACGTTCAATAGCACCAGTGATGGAAGAAACATTGAAACCTAGACTGCTCAGTCTCCTGCCTTGTATTTTCAAATGCGTTCGCCATTCCCATGTGGCTGTTAGATTGGCTGCTTCTAGATGTGTTATGACAATGGCTAAATCAATGACAGAAGATGTCATGGCAGCAGTAGTGGAAAATGCTATTCCAATGTTGGGAGATTTGACATGCATTAATGCTAGACAAGGTTCAGGAATGCTTATTGGTTTGCTTGTACAAGGACTGGGTGTAGAACTGGTTCCGTATTCTCCTTTATTGGTTGTTCCCCTCCTGAGATGCATGAGCGATGTTGACAGTTCAGTCAGGCAGAGTGTGACACGTAGCTTTGCTGCTCTTGTACCTATGCTTCCTTTAGCACGTGGTGTTCCCCCTCCTGTGGGCTTGAGCAAAGATCTATCTAGCAATGCAGAGGATGCAAAATTTTTGGAGCAGTTACTTGACAACTCCCATATAGATGATTACAAGCTTTGCACTGAGTTAAAAGTTCAATTAAGAAGGTAATTTAGTCTTTAGATTAAATGAAAGTTTATTCTCTGTTCTGAATGTCTTAGTCATTCAAGGCTTATGTGTTGTTTTTCTGATTTGGTCGTTTCACTGGCATTTTTTTCTGTTTATTGTTATTATTTTTTCCTGGGTATTCCCAGTTGCATCTAAACAATATTGAGGGTTTGGTTTGTGAGGAATAGTAGGACATTGAACTTATCGTTAGCGTGAGCAGGGTAGAATTCGCGAAATTCGGTCTTGTCTTCCCCCGGTTCTTGGGGGAAAGGATTAGACGTATTCCATCATGTAAATCAATGCTCTATATTGTTGATTTGAATTGAGAGGGAGCTGTATTGGTTTTATATCATCCTGGAATATTTATCAGTTTTCTGTTTTCAGGTATCAACAAGAAGGAATCAATTGGTTAGGATTTCTGAAAAGGTTTAAGCTCCATGGAATTCTCTGTGATGATATGGGGCTTGGTAAGACGCTTCAAGCATCTGCAATTGTGGCATCTGATGCAGCAGAGCGTCGCGGTTCAACAGATGAACCAGATGTTTTTCCATCTATAATTGTTTGCCCATCAACATTAGTTGGCCATTGGGCATTTGAAATTGAGAAGTACATCGACCTTTCTCTGCTAAGCGTGTTGCAGTATGTTGGCTCTGCTCAAGACCGCGTTTCTCTCCGTGAACAGTTCAACAACCACAATGTCATTATAACATCTTATGATGTGGTCCGCAAGGATGTTGATTATCTGACACAGTTTTCATGGAACTACTGTATCCTGGATGAAGGACACATAATTAAGAATGCTAAATCTAAAATTACTTCAGCAGTAAAACAATTGAAGGCCCAGCACCGGCTTATCCTCAGTGGAACACCAATACAGGTTACATTGGAGTGCTCAACTAAAGTTTAATTTGCGTTCTTTTATCTTGAGTGATATTGTTTCCTTTTTTGCAGAATAATATCATGGAGCTGTGGTCCCTTTTTGACTTCTTGATGCCTGGATTTCTTGGGACAGAGAGACAGGTAGGGGGTTATTCATATTTTCTGCTTTTATGTTGTCACAAATAACCAATTTTCAGGGTCAATTTTGAATGCTGTTTGGAAGAAGTATTTTTGGATTTTTGTTGTTGTCATGAACGAGAAATGTGTTTCTTTATTGGGCAGTTTCAAGCATCTTATGGAAAACCGTTGCTGGCAGCTAGAGATCCTAAATGCTCTGCTAAGGATGCTGAAGCGGGTGTATTAGCAATGGAAGCACTCCATAAGCAGGTAATGCACTCCATAAGAAGCATTCATCGTTTCCGGCTTTTTATGTTTCCTTGCAATTATTGAGAAATGGTAACATGATTACCTGACAACATCTTCGTATCATGTAGGTTATGCCATTCTTACTCCGACGTACGAAAGAAGAAGTCCTCTCTGATTTGCCAGAAAAAATAATTCAGGACAGATACTGTGACCTTAGTCCTGTCCAGTTGAAGCTTTATGAGCAATTTTCTGGTTCAAGTGCTAAGCAAGAAATATCTAGTATCATAAAAGTTGATGGGTCAGCAGATTCCGGAAATGCTGATGTTGCGCCAACAAAATCATCCACACACGTTTTCCAGGTATAGTATTGTTGCTGCAATGAAGGGAACATCAATAATTATATTCACTCCCATGTATCACCTTTATAGTATGGGGAGACCTGATTTATGTTTGGGTTTTAATTTTCCAGGCACTGCAGTACCTGCTTAAACTCTGCAGTCATCCGCTTCTTGTTCTTGGCGATAAGGTTACAGAGCCGCTAGCTTCTGATTTGTCGGCAATGATAAATGGATGTTCGGACATAATCACTGAGCTTCATAAAGTACAACACTCTCCAAAGCTTGTTGCTCTTCAGGAAATTTTAGAAGAATGTGGAATAGGTTCTGATGCTTCTAGTTCAGATGGCACTCTTAGTGTAGGCCAGCACAGAGTTCTGATATTTGCACAGCACAAAGTACATATCGATTATCGTACATCTCTAATTTCTTCCATTGTAAGATTGTCCAAGATCTAAGTATGTTATTTATGCAGGCTTTGCTGGATATCATTGAAAAAGACTTGTTTCAAGCCCACATGAAAAGGCAAGTTCAAGTTGTGAAATTTACTCTTTTTATTGTCAGTGGTCTCCTAATTTTTGACTTGAAAAGTCCAAAAACTGATCAGCCTTTTTCGCTTAAGTTGGTTTTTGCTTAACTTGTTTGTTGTAATTCCATATTCCTCTCTTAATTTATATCCTTAAATCTGGCTTCTTCGATATGTTTGCTCATCTGTTCTAACCTTATTCTAAAAGCAGTGTCACATATATGCGACTAGATGGTTCAGTTGTACCGGAGAAGAGGTTTGAGATTGTGAAGGCCTTTAATTCAGATCCTACAATTGATGTTCTGCTCCTGACAACACATGGTATGCTTTCTTCGACAATGAAGTTATGCTATCTAAAGTAGATCTTCTGACCAAGTTATAACTGAATAACTTCTTTTTGCTCCTTCAGTTGGCGGGCTTGGGTTGAATCTGACCTCTGCTGACACACTTGTATTTATGGAGCATGATTGGAATCCAATGCGTGATCATCAGGTAGAGGATTTATATTTTTCTTTGGCTTTCTTCCATGTAATTAGTCGAATTTCACTTGGCAAGGAGGAAGAATGTCCCATCTCTTACAGTTACAAAAAAATAAGAATATCAGGGACACACGACGATGGTTTATTATTTTATTGGGGTATGCTAATAGAGGTGAACAAAATGTGGCAGGCGATGGACAGAGCGCATAGATTGGGACAGAAAAGAGTTGTAAATGTACACCGTCTCATTATGCGTGGCACACTTGAAGAGAAAGTGATGAGTCTCCAAAGATTCAAAGTGTCGGTTGCCAATACGGTAATCAATGCTGAGAATGCGAGTATGAAGACAATGAACACTGATCAGTTGCTTGACTTATTTGCTTCAGCTGAAACTTCGAAAAAGGTAAAACATTTTATATGATAGAGCAAGTTTGTAAACTGAAGATGCAGATTGGTATACTCAATAATCGTGTCATAATTGTAGGGTGGTGCATCTTCCAAGAAGGGATCAGAGGATAATGATCAGACTAGTGGAACTGGAAAAGGACTGAAGGCAATTCTAGGAAACTTAGAAGAACTGTGGGATCAATCACAGTACACAGAAGAGTACAACCTTAGCCAGTTCTTAGTTAAGCTTAACGGATAATGGCCAAAAAAAATGAAGAATTTGTGTACATATTTATTCAGCTCGATTCAGGAGAACCCAACAGTTTTGACGTTCCAAACACATAAAAGGTTACATCCACCCTCTCTTTTTTTTTGTCTCCAGTTGTTTTCTTGTCAATCTTTTTGGATTCATAAAGAAAATATGATTTTAAATGATAAAAGGAGAAAACGAGAAAAGAGAGAGATTGGAGACACTGAGTCGTTAGTTTTGGCAATACGACCGGTCTAATGTTTGTGACCGCCAAAGTAGTTTTTGTAGTGATTCTGAATCGTGTAAATACGCTTTTAACCAGCAGCGGCTTTTCCTCTTCAGTTTCAGCTTTTTAAGTCTAAGTTTATGTGAAGTCTTCTTCTACTTTTTCTCTGTTACCTTTGTTTTGTCGGTGTTCCAAGTCCAAAAGCATAAAACAGGTAAAAAGGAAAAAGCATCATCATCACTCTTTGAGTAATTGACAAATCTCTCCAAACCTAATTAAGCCTTAGCTCTTGAACCAATATAGTTTTCAAGAATTAACTAAACCAACTTCTGTGTGGTTTCAATAGTTGAAAGCTTCATCTTCGAAATGAGGGATGAGTTTATCATTAGAGTTTTTCTGCTGCGGTTTAATTATTGATTGGAAACTGTTTTCACACGATTCGAATATTAAACCCTTGTTATTAGTTCAGATTTTTCTGATTATATCAAAAAATAACAAACGAATTAACCCTTGTTGTAAACTTGTTTAACCATCGTAGAAACATCTCTTGCCCTCTTTATGAGTTACATAACACAACCTTTTTCGGGTTTTTTTTTTTGTTATAATCTAAAAGGAGATAAACATAGCAACACCTGATCGACAATCTGACTCTCTCTCTATATACACAAATTCACAAACCCCCACACACAACAACATTTTTTTTTTTTTTTTTTTGACAAAGTGAGCCTAGAAAAGATACATAAATCAGTCAAGAATGTGAGAGGAAAGAAAAGACGAGATGAGACTTGGATCACCAAATTTCATGAGCAAGTCAAGATACTGCATAGCTTCTTGAGGAGTAAGACCTTCTAGTAGGAAATCAAAGGAATCAGAATGAGTTCCTCTCATAACTTCCAATCCTTGATTCATCAGTTTCTTCTGCTTCTCTTTACCCATTTCTGCAGCTTCCACCATTGGCAACAAATCTTTCTCTTCCTCTTCAAAATGTGCTTTACACATCATCTGTTTTTCTCACAAACAAAAAAAAAACTCAAATCATTACAAGAACATACAAACAAAAAAGGTTCAAAGATTCATCTTTCTTGTCATTTAAACTCGCCTGCAATGATTTGAAACGAGAAGCAAGACTAATAAGAGCTTCTGAACAAATCCCAGAATCCAAAACACCAATTGATTTGATATCTTCTTTGATCCCATTCATCTTCGGTAGCTCTCTCCCATGTTCCTCATTTGCACTTTTACACATCCCTACACACACACACTCAACAACAACAATAAAATCAGAATTTGCAGGTTACCAATTTCAAGATTTGACAATGAAGAGTCCAAAATCAAAACCTCGATCAACAGATTCGAGAACAGGGAACAAGATTCTCTCTTCCATCTGAGCATGTTCAACCATAAGCTCTTGCAAATGCGTATAGCTCTTTGCGAATTTCCTAATCTCCATCTTCGGAGTACCAACAGACGGATCAACAGCTCTTTTCCCACCACGCGCCGCCAGATCCTCCGACCATCTCAACATCCTCTCCATATGCCAAAGCATGCTCCTGTGCTGTAGCCAAATCACTCTCACTATCAACGGAGTGTCTTCGTCGAAACCTTCGAGGTTAAACTTCCAAATCATCAGACGCGGCTCCGGGAACTTTTCCTCGATGTAACGGAGGAGAACCTCCTGAGATCCTGAGACTGTCTCCAATCCGACTTGAATCGTCGGCTTTTGGTCTTCCGAAGGGACGTAACGGAGCGGGACTTTCTTGTGAAGGAGAGCGAATCGGAGATACGATGTCACCAGACTGTTAGGAGGTCCGTACAGTCTCACTGTAGCGGCGAAGCTCACCGTCGCCGCCGCCGTTTCAGTTTTCGTGGCGATGGGGATTCTCGGGGCGGAAACGACGGTGGTTCCGGTGGAAGGAGGAGGAGGTTTGACGACGAGGTCGAACGGTGAGATCTCAGCCGTTGATTTAGTGGAGCTGGAGAAGCAAGTTCCCATTGTTTTTTTTTTTCTGGGGGAGTGTAGGAAACGTGAGAAACGAAATCTAGAATCTAGATACGAAGAAGAAGATGACGAAATCGAGAAAGAGAGAAGAAGAAGAAGAAGTTGGAGTGAATTGCAAGAAATTGAAAGTGAGAAGAAGATGAGATTGTTAAGAAAAAAGGGTGTCACGCCATTATCATATTATAAGCCTTTAAGCTTTTTTTGAGGAACAATGAATGAGAGAATTATGAGATTCATTGTTCTCTCTATTTTTAAAAGTCTTTTCCCAATTTTGCATTTATTATTTTTTTTTTTTCTTGACCAAAAGAACAACAAATAAATACCGATTTCGATTTCAATTCTTTGGGACTTTACTGTGGAGTGTTGACATGTCATATACACAGTATTTGGATTTAAAATGGGTTGATTAGTTTCTAAAATAGTACTCTATCACAATACATAAAACCCAAACTGATTAATTTAGTAAAAAATGTATTTCTACTCTTAGTGTTGTGTTTGATTCGTAGATAAACCCCACTTTATGAGAATTGAGGATAAGAAACAAATATGTTTTTCTTTTTATGGGTTTGAGATTTTTCTTTGAATATTTTTTTGTTTATGCGCCATGGCACCCCCTTTTTTATTTTTTCTTTTTTTTCCCCTTTTTAAAGAGATCTGGGTGTAATTAATTCATTATTGGCATCTTGTAATTATCTAATTAATTTTGGGGATCGCTCTAATAGTTATTGCGAGATCATCATACATGTCTCTTGTTGAAGAATATCTTCTTGATTTATTTCGAAATCAAGTTATACTTTGCTTAGTTTTGAGATAATGATTCCATTTTTTTTTGTAGTATGTTTGATTTAGATCTATCCTAGATACTACTCGTGGACTTGGTGTTCTCATGCATATATCCAAATTCTCCTTCCAACACCCATGGTATTAGCATCTTCTTGATTATACTATTAATAGTTTCACGCAATGAACACACTGTCTTAATGAATTGTTTATATCAAGATAGTGTATAGCAGTATTTTACGTACGCAACCACACTTTTGGTAATTAAGTCTTTTATTACATTCAGTGTAACTCTAATGCGCCTCATGTGTAACTAACAACACTGTCCTGAAGATTTATCAATTATTGGATAGATAGATCCCTAATACTATCAACTAGATATACTCATTGCAGGCCCGTGCCAGCTCTTTTGGGACCTGAGGCCATAACAGATCTTTTGATGTTAATTTCAATCAAGTAAACTGACACTAGAAAGGTTTTTTTTCTTGTTGTCGAAGAATGGAACACCAAAGAGATTTGCTATGATTAAAGCTTTCTTTACTCCCAAAATCAACATTTTCAGCTTAATTTGCTTTAGTTGTTCCTTAAAACCTGAAGACCATATGTACGTATCTCTAAATCTAAATTAAAGACTAAAAAATAACTAATTTCAAACATTTCTATAATTCTGTTGATATATTAAAATGATTTTCGACCCCATGCAACTATATCACTAAAGACCGACCGCACTAATTACTAGTGCATACCGTCGAAGTCCGACGGATTATGTGGTGCCAAGTAGTAGTATGTGTTTTATCTTTGGTTTGCTTGCTTATCTTTGTTATCAATCAGGTCCCATATATGTTTACTTTAATCATTCACATATTGAAATTTTTTTAAAAAAATCATAACCCACAAAAATTCATAAGCTTCTTGCAGATTGATTGGTTCTAGTTTGATAAGATTATAAGATATCCCTTTATGAAAATCCGCTTTAGAAACGAGAGATATCAAGAGAAACGGTGTAAAAACAAGTACCAGACATGACTTTTGTTACTTTATTTTTGTTCCTCCCATGTGATTTAACCTACTTAACCTCACCTTTACGCTTCGCCTTTTGTTCTTTGCTCCATCATCCACAGAGTTAAAGCCTTTATATGAGAACATTCTAATACGCTTTTGGATTATCTTGTTTTTATTTCTCTTCCTATAATTAGTACCTATAATAATTTCCTTGTTTCTAATCAATATATCAGTGGAAGCCTAAAATGACTTTAAGCTATGTAACAAAGGACATAACCGCATATGATACTACACATGTTCTGAAGACCATCACAAATAAAGAAAATTGCTGATCGCATAGAATAGAACATACACGGCAACTTGAAAACAGAAACAGTTTTTTTTTTTCCGATTTATATATAGCATGTGGGAGATGATGACGATGATATGTTATTATAAGTTCCTCCATGTACAAACATGAGCATGCGTTTTATGTGTTACCACACACAGATACAAAGCAAGCCAAACATCATGATGAACATTTAAAACCTCCACAAGCAACAACCCAAACGATGAGAATAAAGGAGAAAACAGCACCAGCCACCATCAGCTTCATCTGCAGACTCTGAAGCCACATCTTCCTTCTTAACTGCCTTCCTTGTCTCTGGAAGCTATCCGCCTGGAACTGTAGGTTCTCCGTTTTGTCAACCAGAAGTTCGATCTTCTCTCCTCTGTCCAGAACCTGTGTTTCACAGCAACAAGAGAACCATCAAAACAAAGCCTACATCACCTCATCGTTTCATTCTCCTAATCCACATCTAATAATAACACATGCTGTTTCAGAGAAAAAGGGAAAACCCATCTGTTGGTGATGCTATGAAAAATTCTGAAGTTACTTTGTTTGCTTAACCTTTCCCAGCATTATTCCTGGGACATTACTTACAGTTACTTTGTTTCTAACATTATTGACCTCAAACAAAAAGCAAATAGAACCATAATTAATAGCAAAAAGTGACAGATGATATATCGTCTTGCATCAGTATTATAGCGCAATCCATTCCTTCCGATGATGAGAAGCAGGGGGTTCATGCTATAATGATCCTATTTAGACATCCTGACTAAATTCTTATGGAGATGTATATGAACCAAGCAGGTCAAACAGCATCAGAGGGGTCTGGAAATCTACTCAAGCTGCGTGCAATTTCTTACTTTCTAACATGCTTAGATACTCAAGCCCAATATGTCACAATTTTAAACGACGACAGGGATCTTGGCAAGAAAACACAGAGAGTAATTTGCAAACGATACAACTTATCAAATATAGGCTAATGAAAGAATGGTTGTGAGAAAAGCAATTGATACTTTGATCCAGTAAAACTACCATTTATTTGGTGTCAAATAGCTCTTGTAGAAGCTATGTGTTGTTTAGTATCTTTCCTACAGTACTTTTCTATTGTTGCAAAATCATGTAGATATAAATGCTACCACCTTAAACTAAAAATACAAGTTCGGCATGCAACTGTCAATTAAAATGTCTCAGTTTGTTCATCTTTTCCTATAACGACAAAGGCATACCTTCTCAATGTTGTCCATCATGATCCCCTTGACCTCAGTTATTTGGGCCTTCAACTTCGATAGTTTGCTCATCTCTTCTGGATGTGTCATACAATACTGCATATGCTCCTTAAGTATAGGCCTATTAGAGAGAAAAGAAAAAGATTTCAGAACATGGTTGCAATGCTAAAAAAAATGACTAATATCAGATAGTTATTATGGCAATAGACAAACCCGAACTCCCTGTCAAGATTGTAAGCAATGCTAAACCGATCTCCAAACAAATCCTCATCTTCGTCATCATCTGCAAGAGGATGTCGCTCATCGTTCTTTATACTCGCTTCATACCTCTTGTTAAAGTCATCCTTGACCCGTTCAAGGAAAACGAAAGGTACACTTCTTCCGGTGGACTCATCAGCAACCACAAGAAACACTATATATATACACACAAAATCACAAAGCATGATCAAACCAGAAGATTAAATATAGCTTAAAGTCTTCAACAAACTAACTAACAAGTATTGGAATAAGGAAAACATACCAAAACCATTGTCGATAAGGAAATTAAAAGTGTGACCATCGCAAGAGTAAGTGTACTTGCTGCTATTAGTGGGAAGCTTCTGAAGACATTGAACAGCTAAAGTGCTAAAGTTGCCAGAGTAAGGAGTATGCTCCGCTAGAACAACAGTTCCTTTAGCAACGAAGCTATAAATCAAACCCTTTTGACTCATTTTTTTATAGGAACTCGTTAAGCCAAAGAAGTCAACCAAAAACCACAATCAGATCTGAAATACAAAACCAAACACAGAATCATAATCAAGAAATATAATGGGGAAGAAACAATTCAAGTATTGTTATAGATCACTATGTTAAATCCAGATAAAACCCTAAAAAAACCCAGATAAGGGAACTAAAGATCGCAACATCGGGAGAGCGATCCAAAATTGAGAATAGATTACCACTAATCAGAAAACGTGTTCTGATGCTTCGATTTAGGTTGAAAAAAATGGACGCAAATTACAAAGATCGGCGCTATTTTAGTCGCGGAAGAGAGAAGAATAGAGAGATAGATGAACGGAGAAGACGAAATTGAAGGAGAAATCAAACAAAGCATACATATCAGCAGAACAAAGATGGAACGTAGAGAGAGAGAGAGAGAGGAGTACCTTGAGAGACTTTGTTAGCTTGGTGACGAAGGATTAGGCTCAAATTCTCAGGAATTGCTAGAGAGAGAGAAGAGATGTGCTTAATATCAGGAGATGATGATGATGAAAATGGTATTATTTAATTTTAATGCTCTGATTAATTCTCTTAATCACAAAAGCTTACGTACATCATACTTTGGTTTTGATTGTTTCCGGTTTCGGTTCTCGGTTTACGAAAGTAGCGAGTTAAATCTCAAAACAATCATATCTATTTCGCCTCGGTTTAGCTTGGCTATTTCCGGTTTGGTTTCGTTTCATATTTGCTTTTTGGATATCTTATGATGTGTGTGTATTCATCAAATCTTGAATTTGTTAAATCCGCAAATCACAAACTGAGAATTGATGAAAACGTACACGCAAAACAAAGTTGAAAATATAAACAATAGTAATGTTTTAATATCAAATACTTTTTCCAATCCCAAAAGCTACGAAGTATTAGATGAACCAAAATCTGAAAAAAGCAGTAAAGTTTGGAGTAAAGTAGCACAAACTGGAAAACACACCAAAAAACACAGTGTGACTGTACTACACTGCTTTCAAAAAGTAATCCCAAACTGTTTTCAGCATGTCTGAAACACACTTCCTCTCCACATTTTCCTCCTGAAAATTTTTGAACATAACTTGTTTAATAATTAACATCACTACAACTCTAGAAGCATGGATTTTTTTTTTCTATAAAAAATGTTACCTTTACTAGTATAGTGCTCAAGTCTTTAACTTTGAGATCCACTTCCCTTGTGGTTTCTCCAACTCCAGTTCGAAATCATATCGTCAGCCTCTATGATCTGAAGCTTGAAAGTTTGGTTTCGTATGTCGTAGTTACGGTATGCCAAACGCCACATACATTGTATCGATCCGCACAAGAAGATTTTCCAAGAGGCCACTTTAACCCACCACTCACATTTGGATCTATCACCGCTGAATCTGTCAGCTCTTTAAGATTCTTAATCTCGGTCTCTGGATACGATCAACGATCCATGTTTCACATTTTCAAACTATACCACTTTGTTTTGGATACTATATATGTATGGAATATATAAAGTAAAAACTCACAGAGAGATTGGTTAATGTCCTTTTTGAGTCAACTAGCAATCTCATGTCAAGATCTTGATCAAGGCATGATACGTCAAGATTTAAGTGCCTCAAAGCATTAAGCTCAGCCTGAATAAAGAAAAAAAAGCAAACAAAAGCTTCAACATGATTCTCTGAAAATGTGGTAAGAGAGAAGACGAAAAGACTAATTACCTTGTAAAAACTGAGTCCTTTATGTTGTTGGTCCACCATACATTTACAGGAGATGGTTACATCAGGACGTGTGTTGTCTGATACCTACTTATGAAAACCTGAAACCAAGCCTCAAAACTCTTAAAAACTAAAATTATAAACACAAATCATGAATCTTACAAAACAAAATTAAACCACCCTCACATGATACAACTCCTTGGGTTCTTCAACACAGAATCCCATATTGTGTACTACTCCAAAGCCAATGTTCTCAAAATAAGACTTTGGGACATTTGTAATCAAAGTTTTCCTCAATTTTTCCAATATGCTTTGAGTTAACGGACCATCTATTAGAGCTTCGATGAACTAACACTGCATCAATTTGATAAGATTGGAACTGGTAAACTCGTTTATTCGACATATCAAAAAAATATACTCAATTAACGAGAAAATGCCCAAACCACAGAGTCCCTAACTCCTTATGCCTAAAATGATGGCTCTCTAGCTAACCGACTCAACTATAGATTCCAAGTTGTCAACACATTACAATGCTCTTAGACTAACACGTCTTATTACTAACCAACCATGTAAAACAGAGTTAGTTGTGTGTGTGTCTCAGAAAGTAAATGGAATAAAAATTAAGGAAAAGTGAAAATTTGGTTTACCCTTGGAAAACAACTTTTCCAAACTGAGCAATCAGTCTTGGTTTGACATCCTCTGATCCATAACGTAGCAACGTCCTTTTTGCCCTATCAAATCCTATTATAAGATCATCTTCCACCTTCTCTGTCAACCATAACCATGGAGTATCCAGTTTTCCAATCTCACTCTTCGCTAAGATTACCAAAGACTTTTCTTCAGCGTCTTTCCTCCATAATGAAGAAACAGGCACCAATTGAAAGTTGTTGTCCTCTGATTTTGAACAAATGAGAAACCATCTAGTAATGCAATCCTTCGCGTAGATGAACTTTGTATCAGCAATCCCGAGGTTTTTATTAAGCTTCGGACGAAGAGAAGGTGGAACGGAGGATCCTCTCATTCCTACATTTTCATGTCGTTTATGTGGTGGTACGTAAGACATATTCTCTGAATAAAAAAAACATATACAAGAAAAAATTAAACCTCAATGCCAAAACACGAAGCATGTGTCCGAGCCACGAGTATGAGATTGAGAAGAAGTAACAAAAAGCGTACCTTTTTAACAGCTCAAGTACCTATTTAGATACTCACATGAAGAACAAGGATCACAGAAGAGAAAACTGAGAAGGCGCAGTGTAACTGAAGTGGAAGAGACGTGACGGTTTGGTCTATTTATCACTAGCACTTTAGTCTTGGAAATGTGCATAATATTAAATTTAACATATCATGATGACTCATAAAGTCTAATTAGAACAGTATCATTTTATAAGAAAATAAAAATTATACTATAATCTAATTATAAGAAAAAAAAATTTGTAAAATTTTCAATTTATAAGAAAAAAATTGTATAATGTAACAGTTTCATTTTATAAGAAAAAAGAAAATCTGTATGAAAATGAAACAATTTCACAAAGTCTAATTAGAGCAAAAAAAAAATCTCTTTTCTTCTATAAAATTTGTATGAAAAATTTGTTGCAAAAGAAGTTGGCCGTACTCTGCGCAATTCAAATACTAAACCTCATTCTTTACTCCTTTTTTTTTACATTTGTCAGTCTATTTCTCTAGTCTAGATCATTGTTAGGCCGTTTAAAATCTAACTAGTATTGTTAGAAAATATTAACAACATAAACCAAAATTCAAGATGGTTTGAAATTTTGTTGATAAAATGTTTTTATTTGCCAGCCCAAATTTTACCTTAGTTTATTAAAACTAATCAATTTTAAAAAAAAAATTTCAGAAATTTAACCTATTGCAAAAGATATATTAACTGTTTTAAACACAGTTTAGATTATTGTCAAGGTATTTTTTAGACGTTATACAACGATTATTTTGTATTTTTTAGATTATATAGTTTTATATTAAATATAAATATTTATTAGGACCGTTTAAACAACTATCAACGTTTGTGTATCTCCTTCGATCATAAGTAAAGTTAAATGATAAGAAGTAGATTTTCTACTTTACATATGTTTTAATTAAATATTATATACGAAGCTTTTAGATCGGTACGTGATAGTAATCTGACAATTTTTTACTTTATTTTTTTTTAATTAAGCATTTTATAAGATAAGCTTTTAGATCGGTACATGTTAGTGATCCGACAATTTTTTTACTTTATATATTTTAATCAAGCATTTCATACAATAGCTTTTTAGATCGATACGTACAAATCATCTAATAATTTTTTTTACTTTATATCAATATGATAGACTGGTTTTCACTTAGGTTATCAATTCCCTATGCAGTTGTAGTACAAAGGGTTATCAATCCAAATGGTTGTTATGCTAACAGATAGGATGCAATCAGAATCAAGCAAGTCAAGCCAAGCAATAAGGGGGTTTGGTTCTAACAATCCTAATATAAACAAAGTAAAAGAATATAAACAAGTAAACCACACGACAAGCACTCGATGCAATCGAGTACAGATCGAATGGGGATCGAGTATGTAGATGAACTACAAACAGCTCGAGGTATTACTCGATGCAGGTTATCGTGTACCTGATCGGGTAAGTGGTCGAGTAAGTAAGGAAAATGCAAAGAATGAAATACGAAAGTTCCTAAGGATGGGGGTAATCGAATCCTAAGTGTTCTAGACCAATACGGATACCTTACATGCCTCAAGCAATTATTTCCTAGACAATGAACCTCTAAAACCTTGTCACCACACTGTCGCACTAGTAACAATCAACCTTGAACATACTACCACACTGTCGCACTAGCAATATGAACAAGCAGGCATTAAGAACAATTCATTTTTGTCAATATACTTAGACTTATCTGATTTTGTCACTCAAAGTTAAGTATACCTCTAGCATTAAGCTAATCAAGCATTTTATCTACTCCTTTCGGCCTGTAGCATTATAAACGCCCTAGATCTAGTCTCAAGCTGTCGATCTATTGACCGCATTAAGAACATCAACCTAGAAGGAAATTTATTTATCATAACAATCAACTAAAACATCCTAACCGATCAAGAACACCTAATCATCTATCCCATCCCTAGAAACTTTGCTACACTACTCGGACATAGAAACGAATGATAAAGCCATAGAAATAAATGAAAATGACATTATTAAAAGGATAGAGTAGAGTAGAAAAGAGTAGGGATAAAAGATCTATGAAAAACTACAAATTAAAAGTACAAAAACAAGAAAAAATGTTGAGTCGCTCAGTTCTCAAATTAAATGGTCTAAAAATGCTAAGTTAGAGGTATGAACAATGCAAAATATGGACAAAAAAAGATGCTAAAAACATGTAAATTAGAGTGTTATCACAATACTTATTAATTGTCCAAAGATTTGTTTCTAAACACTGGATACATCCCACTTACAGTATAATACAGCTCATTCGAGACACGTTATAACTTATAACTAGTATGAAGTGTTTAAAAAAAAATATAGACGAATAAACAAATTTATAATTTTAATAGGTAAAATTAACACATTGACAACTCATACACACAAATTTAAAAGTAGACAAAATTATTCAACTTTATTTTTTTGCATATTTATTTCTTTTATAGAATAAAACCAAAACATATTCATTTTTAATTGCAGAAAATTGAATGTAGAATTAAAATTGTTGACCCAAAAAAAAATTATACGGAGTAGTATTGACACATTGATTACTATTTTGCCTCGGTTTGGTTTAGCTATTTCCGGTTTGCTTCGTTTCATATTTGTTTTTTGGATATCTTATCATTTGTGAATTCATCAAATCTTGAATTTGTTAAATCCGCAAATCACAACTGAGAATTGATGAAAACGTACAAGCTAAACAAAGTTGAAAATCTAAACGATAATGTTTTAAATATCAAATACTTTTTCCAATCCAAAAGATGCAAAGTATTAGATGAACCAAAAACTGAAAAAAAAGCAGCAATGTTTGGAGTAAAGTATATAGCACAAACTGAAAAACACACCAAAAACACATAGTGACTGCACTAGACTGCTTTCAAAAAGTAATCCCAAACTGCTTTCAGACAATCTTTCAGCATGTCTGAAACACACTTCTTCTCCACATTTTGCTCCTGAAAATTTGTAAACATAACTTGTTTAACGTCACTACAACTCTAGAAGCATGCATGAATTTAAAAAACGTTATCTTTACTAGCATAGTTCTCAAGGCTTTACTAGTATAGTGCTCAAGTCTTTAACTTTGAGATCCACTTCCCTTGTGGTTTCTCCAACTCCAGTTCTGAAATCATATCTGTCAGCCTCTATGATCTGAAGCTTGAAAGTTTGGTTTCTGTATGTCGTAGTTACGGTATGCCAAACGCCACATACATTGTATCGATCCGCACAAGAAGATTTTCCAAGAGGCCACTTTAACCCACCACTCACATTTGGATCTATCACCGCTGAATCTGTCAGCTCTTTAAGATTCTTAATCTCAGTCTCCTGGATACAGTCAACGATCCATGTTTCACATTTTCAAACTATACCACTTTGTTTTGGATACTATATATGTATGGAATATATAAAGTAAAAACTCACAGAGAGATTGGTTAATGTCCTTTTTGAGTCAACTAGCAATCTCATGTCAAGATCTTGATCAAGGCATGATACGTCAAGATTTAAGTGCCTCAAAGCATTAAGCTCAGCCTGAATAAAGAAAAAAAAGCAAACAAAAGCTTCAACATGATTCTCTGAAAATGTGGTAAGAGAGAAGACGAAAGGACTAATTACCTTGTAAAAACTGAGTCCTTTATGTTGTTGGTCCACCATACATTTACAGGAGATGGTTACATCATGACGTGTGTTGTCTGATACCTACTTATGAAAACAAGAAACCAAGCCTCAAAACTCTTAAAAACTAAAATTATAAACACAAATCATGAATCTTACAAAACAAAATTAAACCACCCTCACATGATACAACTCCTTGGGTTCTTCAACACAGAATCCCATATTGTGTACTACTCCAAAGCCAATGTTCTCAAAATAAGACTTTGGGACATCTGTAATCAAAGTTTTCCTCAATTTTTCCAATATGCTTTGAGTTAACGGACCAGCTATTAGAGCTTCTGATGAACTAACACTGCATCAATTTGATAAGATTGGAACTGGTAAACTCGTTTATTCGACATATCAAAAAAAAATATACTCAATTAACGAGAAAATGCCCAAACCACAGAGTCCCTAACTCCTTATGCCTAAAATGATGGCTCTCTAGCTAACCGACTCAACTATAGATTCCAAGTTGTCAACACATTACAATGCTCTTAGACTAACACGTCTTATTACTAACCAACCATGTAAAACAGAGTTAGTTGTGTGTGTGTCTCAGAAAGTAAATGGAATAAAAATTAAGGAAAAGTGAAAATTTGGTTTACCCTTGGAAAACAACTTTTCCAAACTGAGCAATCAGTCTTGGTTTGACATCCTCTGATCCATAACGTAGCAACGTCCTTTTTGCCCTATCAAATCCTATTATAAGATCATCTTCCACCTTCTCTGTCAACCATAACCATGGAGTATCCAGTTTTCCAATCTCACTCTTCGCTAAGATTACCAAAGACTTTTCTTCAGCGTCTTTCCTCCATAATGAAGAAACAGGCACCAATTGAAAGTTGTTGTCCTCTGATTTTGAACAAATGAGAAACCATCTAGTAATGCAATCCTTCGCGTAGATGAACTTTGTATCAGCAATCCCGAGGTTTTTATTAAGCTTCGGACGAAGAGAAGGTGGAACGGAGGATCCTCTCATTCCTACATTTTCATGTCGTTTATGTGGTGGTACGTAAGACATATTCTCTGAATAAAAAAACATATACAAGAAAACTTTAAACCTCAATGCCAAAACAAAAAGCATGTGTGTGAGCCACGAGTATGAGATTGAGAAGAAGTAACAAAAAGCGTACCTTTTTAACAGCTCAAGTACCTATTTAGATACTCACATGAAGAACAAGGATCACGAAGAGAAACTGAGAAGGCGCAGTGTAACTGAAGTGGAAGAGACGTGACGGTTTGGTCTATTTATCACTAGCACTTTAGTCTTGGAAATGTGCATAACATTAAATTTAACATATCATGATGACTCATAAAGTCTAATTAGAACAGTATGATTTTATAAGAAAATAAAAATTATACTATAATCTAATTATAAGAAAAAAATTTGTAAAATTTTCAATTTATAAGAAAAAAATTGTATAATCTACAGTTTCATTTTATAAGAAAAAAGAAAATCTGTATGAAAATGAAACAATTTCACAAAGTCTAATTAGAGCAAAAAAAAATCTCTTTTCTTCTATAAAATTTGTATGAAAATTTGTTGCAAAAGAAGTTGGCCGTACTCTACGCAATTCAAATACTAAACCTCATTCTTTACTCCTTTTTTTTACATTTGTCAGTCTATTTCTCTAGTCTAGATCATTGTTAGGCCGTTTGAAATCTAACTAGTATTGTTAGAAAATATGAACAACATAAACCAAAATTCAAGATGGTTTGAAATTTTGTTGATAAAATGTTTTTATTTGCCAGCCCAAATTTTACCTTAGTTTATTAAACTAATCAATTTTAAAAAAAATTTCAGAAATTTAACCTATTGCAAAAGATATATTAACTGTTTTAAACACAGTTTAGATTATTGTCAAGGTATTTTTTAGACGTTATATAACGATTATTTTGTATTTTTAGATTATATAGTTTTATATTAAATATAAATATTTATTAGACCGTTTAAACAACTATTAACGTTTGTGTATCTCCTTCGATCATAAGTAAAGTTAAATGATAAAAAGTAGATTTTTTACTTTACATATGTTTTAATTATATATTATATACGAAGCTTTTAGATCGGTACGTGATAGTAATCTGACAATTTTTTACTTTATTTTTTTTAATTAAGCATTTTATAAGATAAGCTTTTAGATCGGTACATGTTAGTGATCCGACAATTTTTTACTTTATATATTTTAATCAAGCATTTCATACAATAGCTTTTTAGATCGATACGTACAAATCATCTAATAATTTTTTTTACTTTATATCAATATGATAGACTGGTTTTCACTTAGGTTATCAATTCCCTATGCAGTTGTAGTACAAAGGGTTATCAATCCAAATGGTTGTTATGCTAACAGATAGGATGCAATCAGAATCAAGCAAGTCAAGCCAAGCAATAAGGGGGTTTGGTTCTAACAATCCTAATATAAACAAAGTAAAAGAATATAAACAAGTAAACCACACGACCTAAGCACTCGATGCAAGCAATCGAGTACAGGATCGAATGGGGGATCGAGTATGTAGATGAACTACAAACAGCTCGAGGTATTACTCGATGCAGGTTATCGTGTACCTGATCGGGTAAGTGGTCGAGTAAGTAAGGAAAATGCAAAGAATGAAATACGAAAGTTCCTAAGGATGGAGGTAATCGAATCCTAAGTGTTCTAGACCAATACGGATACCTTACATGCCTCAAGCAATTATTTCCTAGACAATGAACCTCTAAAACCTTGTCACCACACTGTCGCACTAGTAACAATCAACCTTGAACATACTACCACACTGTCGCACTAGCAATATGAACAAGCAGGCATTAAGAACAATTCATTTTTGTCAATATACTTAGACTTATCTGATTTTGTCACTCAAAGTTAAGTATACCTCTAGCATTAAGCTAATCAAGCATTTTATCTACTCCTTTCGGCCTGTAGCATTATAAACGCCCTAGATCTAGTCTCAACCTGTCGATCTATTGACCGCATTAAGAACATCAACCTAGAAGGAAATTTATTTATCATAACAATCAACTAAAACATCCGAACCGATCAAGAACACCTAATCATCTATCCCATCCCTAGAAACTTTGCTACACTACTCGGACATAGAAACGAATGATAAATCCATAGAAATAAATGAAAATGACATTATTAAAAGGATAGAGTAGAGTAGAAAAGAGTAGGGATAAAAGATCTATGAAAAACTACAAATTAAAAGTACAAAAACAAGAAAAAATGTTGAGTCGCTCAGTTCTCAAATTAAATGGTCTAAAAATGCTAAGTTAGAGGTATGAACAATGCAAAATATGGACAAAAAAGATGCTAAAAACATGTAAATTAGAGTGTTATCACAATACTTATTAATTGTCCAAAGATTTGTTTCTAAACACTGGATACATCCCACTACAGTATAATACAGCTCATTCGAGACACGTTATAACTTATAACTAATATGAAGTGTTTAAAAAAAATATAGACGAATAAACAAATTTATAATTTTAATAGGTAAAATTAACACATTGACAACTCATACACACAAATTTAAAAGTAGACAAAATTATTCAACTTTATTTTTTTGCAAATTTATTTCTTTTATAGAATAAAACCAAAACATATTCATTTTTAATTGCAGAAAATTGAATGTAGAATTAAAATTGTTGACCCAAAAAAATTATACGGAGTAGTATTGACACATTGATTACTATTTCGCCTCGGTTTGGTTTAGCTATTTCCGGTTTGCTTCGTTTCATATTTGTTTTTGGATATCTTATCATGTGTGAATTCATCAAATCTTGAATTTGTTAAATCCGCAAATCACAACTGAGAATTGATGAAAACGTACACGCTAAACAAAGTTGAAAATCTAAACGATAATGTTTTAAATATCAAATACTTTTTCCAATCCAAAAGATGCAAAGTATTAGATGAACCAAAAACTGAAAAAAAAGCAGCAATGTTTGGAGTAAAGTATATAGCACAAACTGAAAAACACACCAAAAACACATAGTGACTGCACTAGACTGCTTTCAAAAAGTAATCCCAAACTGCTTTCAGACAATCTTTCAGCATGTCTGAAACACACTTCTTCTCCACATTTTGCTCCTGAAAATTTGTAAACATAACTTGTTTAACGTCACTACAACTCTAGAAGCATGCATGAATTTAAAAAACGTTATCTTTACTAGCATAGTTCTCAAGGCTTTGAGTTCAACTTCCCTTGTGGTTCCTCCAACTCCACTTCTGTAATCATATCTATCAGCCTCTATGATCTGAAGCTTGAGAGTTTGGTTTCTGTATGTCGTAGTTACGGTATGCCAAACGCCACAGACATTGTATCGATCCGCACAAGAAGATTTCCCAAGAGGCCACTTTAAACCACCTTTCACATTTGGATCCATCACCGCTGCATCTGTCAGCTCTTTAAGATTCTTAATCTCATTCTCCTGGATACAATCAAAGATATCCATATTTCACATTTACAAACTATACCACTTTGGGTTAATATGTATTCTTGGATATATTACGTACGTACGGAAGAGATAAAGTAAAAACTCACAGAGAGATTGGTTAATGTCCTTTTTGAGTCAACCATCAAGCTCATGTCATGATCTTGATCAAGGCATGAGACGTCAAGAACTAAGTGCCTCAAAACATTAAGGTCAGCCTGATGAACAAGAAAACAGAAGTTTCATAATCATGTCTGAAAGTACTGAAAATGTGGAAAGAGAGAAGAGGGAGGAACTTGCCTTGTACATATTAAGTCGTTTATGTTGATGGTCCACCTTACATCTACAATAGATGGTTACACCAGGACGAGTGTTGTCCAGTACCTGAAAAACCATACCTCAAAATCTTCAAATAATGAAACCAAAGACATACATTATATTAAATCTTAACAAAGAGAAACAGAACAACAAAAAAACCACACATTCACGAGATACAACTCCTTGGTCTTTTCAACACAAAATCCCATATCAGGTACAACACCATATTCAATGTTTTCCACATAAGACTTTGGGACATTTGTTTGGAAAGATTTCTTCCATTTATTTAGTGTCCTCACTTCAACCAACGGACCATCTCTTACGGTTTCTGATGATCCATATAATAAAGTGTTTGTGCTAGGTTGCATTTTTGATCTAGGCTCACTGCACCAATTTGATAAGGTCGAAACGGTAAATGTAAAACTATATTAGTCAAATTATTAAATAACCATGGCATGCACAAGACAAAAATTAACCGTACACCATATAACTGAGGAAAAAGTCTTTTTACCTATGGAACAAAACTTTCCCGAATCGAGCAATCAGTCTGATTTTGACTTTGACATCCTCAGATCCATAACGTAGCATCATCTTCTTTGCCCTACCAAACCCTAATATAAGATCATCCTCCACCTTCGCTGCTACCCATAACCATGGATTTTCCGGTTTTATGTAATCCCTCTTCGTTAAGATTACCAAAGACTTTTTTTCTCTGTCTCTCCTCCATTCTGAAGAAACGGGCACAAGTTAAAAGCTGTCGTCGCCATTTGAACCAACGAGAAGCAATCTTGAAATCCAATTGTCAGCGTAGATTATTGTCCTATCTCTACTCCAGAGGTTTTTATTGGGTTTTGTTGGAAGAGAAGTTGGAACAGGGGATGCACTCACTGCAACGTTTTCATGTCGTTTATGTGGTGGAACGTAAGACATCTCTGAAAATAATGATATGATACGAAAAATATTAAGCCTTGATTCCTAACGAAAAAATCAAGTCTCTAAGCAATAGCAAGAGAAGAAGAAACAAAATCGTACCTTTTTATCACTTATCAGCTCAATAAGCTGTTTATACGCACAAGTCACAAGAAGATGGAAACTGGAAAGACGCAGTGAACTGAAGTGGAAGAGACGAGACGGTTCGGTCTCTTTAATTATCACTAGCTAGCTTTCTTTACTCTTTGGTCTTGGAAATGTACAAAATATTTCTTTTCTCTTTTTTTGAATTTCCCAATTTTCATATCAAGAATAAACCGATAAAGAAAATGAAAGTCTAGTGAGAACATTTTCATCTTATGAGTCTTGATATTTTGGAAACTCTCTTATACAATATATTCTTTTGAAAAAGGCTAGGGAAGTTTTGAGCAATTAAAATAGTTTGTTTTCTTTTGTAAAACCAAAACATGTTCATCTTAGATTCTACAGTTTCCTTGCCAAAAAAAAAAAAAAGATTCTACAGTTTTAAATATAGAAATCAAATTGTTGACCGGAGAAATATATATAGGATTGCAACATAAAAATATACTCACTCTGTCTCACATAGATTGATGTTTTAGAGAATTTTATTTGTTCATCAAAGATTGATTTTATACAATTTTGAATTAATCAAAGTTAATATTTTGCAAACTCCAAGAAGTAATCATTGGAAACATTTAAATTTTTGAATTGTTATTGGTTTAAAATTAAATAATATATTTTAGTTATAGAAAATAATTTAGTTAAAATCAGTAATCATTGTTTTCTTAAAATATGTAAAACTCCTAAACATCAAACAACAAGGGACTGAGGGAGTATATTGAATTCAAAATCTTAAACCCAAACGATAATAATTGATTTAAAATATAATCCAAAAGATATGTGAATATTCCCACAAAATATAGATGAGCCAAAATCTGAAAAAAACAACAACAAAGTTTGGAGCAAGTAGAACAAACTGAAAGGGAAAACACAAGACAAACAAAGTAACAACACTACATTTCTTTCAAAAAGTAATCCCAAACTGCTTTCAGACAATCTTTCAGCATGTCTGAAACACATTTCTTCTCCACATTTTCCTCCTGAAATTGTAAACATAATAACTATTGTCACTTGTTGACCATCGCTATATTTAGAAGAACATGTCTTAAAAAAAAAGAGGAATATCTTACCTTTAGTAGTATAGTGCTCAAAGCTTTTAATTTACAATTCACTTCCCTTGAGGTACCTCCAATTCCAGTACGGAAATCATATCGATCAGCCTCTCGAATTTGAAGCCTCAGAGTCTGGTTTATGTACGTAGTAGTTACAGTATGCCATACACCACAAACCCTATATCGATCCGCGCAAGAATTTTGCCCAAGCGGCCACCTTAACCCACCTGTCACAGTTGGATCTATCTCCGCTGAATCAGTCAATTCTTTAAGACTCTTAATCTCATTCTCCTGGATACAATCAAAGAGGCATATTTCACATCTTAACATATATCACTTGTTTAATATGTCATTTTCTTGGAGACTAAGTATGGAATATACAAAGTCAACTCACAGAGAGATTGGTTAATGTCCCTTTTGAGTCAACTAGCAACCTCATGTCAAGATCTTGATCAAGGCATGAGACGTCAAGATTTAAGTGCCTCAAAGCATTAAGCTCAGCCTGAATAAAAAAAATAAACAAAAGCGATCAATACGATTCTCTGAAAATGTGGTAAGCGAGAAGACGAAAAATACTTACCTTGTAAAAGTTGAGTCGTTTATGTTCTTGGTCCACCATACATTTACCGGAGATGGTTATATCAGGACGAGTGTTGTCTGATACCTAATTATGAAAACCAGAAACCAAGCCTCAGAAATCTTAAAAACTAAATTATAAACACAAATCATGAATCTTACAAAACAAAATTAAACCACCTTCACATGATACAACTCCTTGGGTTCTTCAACGCAGAATCCCATATTGTGTACTACTCCATAGCCAATGTTCTCGAAATAAGACTTTGGGACATTTGTACGAAAAGTTTTCTTCAATTTTTCCAAAATGATTTGAGTTAACAGACCATCAGTTAGAGCTTCTGATGAACTAACACTGCATCAATTTGATAAGATTGGAACTGGTAAACTCGTTTATTCGACATAGCAAAAACTCCTTATGCCTAAAATGATGTTTAACATGATAGCTCTCTAGCTAACCGACTCAACTATAGATTCCAAGCCGTCAACACATTACAATGCTCTTATACCAACACAAGGCTTATTACTAACCAACCATGTAAAACAGAGTTTGTGTGTCGTGTGTGTTTGAAAAAATAGATGGAAAAGTAAATAGTTCTTTTTTTACCCATGGAAGACATCTTTTCCTAATCGAACGATCAGTCTGGGTTTGACATCCTCTGATCAATAACGTAGCAACGTCTTCTTTGCCCTATCAAATCCCATTATAAGATCATCTTCCACCTTCTCTGTTACCCATAACCATGGAGTTTCCAGTTTTCCAATCTCACTCTTCGCTAAGATTACCAAAGACTTTTCTTCAGCGTCTTTCCTCCATAATGAAGAAACAGGCACAAGTTGAAAGTTGTTGTCCTCTGATTCTGAACAAACAAGAAACAATCTAGAAATGCAATCCTTTGCGTAGATGATCTTTGTATTAGCACTCGCGAGGTTTTTATTAAGCCTTGGACGTAGAGAAGGTGGAACAGAGGATGCGCTCATTCCTACATTTTCATGTCGTTTATGTGGTGGTACGTAAGACATATTCTCTGAATAAAAAAAAAAACATATACAAGAAAAATTTAAACCTTAATGCCAAAACAAAAAGCATGTGTCCGAGCCTGCAGTATGAAAAGAAGTAACAAAAAGCGTACCTTGTAACAGCTCAAACACCTGTTTAGATACTCACATGAAGAACAAGGATCACAGAAGAGGAAACAGAAAAGGCGCAGTGTAACTGAAGTGGAAGAGACGCGACAGTTTGGTTTATTTATCAGTAGCACTTTAGTCTTGGAAATGTGCATAATATTAAATTTAACATACATATCATGATGACTCACAAAGTTTAATTAGAACAATTTCATTTTATGATAAAAAAATGTATTCTTTTCTTCTATAAAATTTGTAAGAAAAAATTGTAGCAAAATTAGTTGTTGTATTCTATGCAATTCAAATACTAAACTCATTATTCTACTCTTAACCACTAGAAAAACAAAAAGAAAATGAATTAAAAAAAAATGTGAAATGGTATAAACAATTTTTGAGGAAGAAAAGAAAATATGCAGAGGAAAAACAAAATAATATATGGTAACCAAACAATAACAATATATTTAAAATTTCTATTAAATAGAAAATAAATCAGATTTCATTGATTAATACTAATACTACTTTTAATTTTTAATGTGTATACTTTATAATGAATTTTACATTTGATTTTAAAACAAAACTTATGAATTTAGTATATATATTTCGTCTTAAATATTAACTATTAATATTAACCTAAAAATAAAATTTTAAGAGTAATTTAAAATATTTTTTAGGTTTTGTATAAACATCTGTTAACTTTATTTTACTATTCATACAATATTCAAATAAAGCTTTAGAATTCATTTGACATAAAATTCATATCAAAAATAGTTTTTCATATATTTATCTAGATCATTATTTAGGTCGTTTGAAGTCTAACTAGTATTGTTAGAAAATATAAACAACATAAACCAAAATTCAAGTAATTATTTTTAATTTATCTCTACTGTGAGAATGTTTTGAAAATTTGTTGATCAAATGTTTTTATTTGTCAGCCCAAATTTTACCTTAGTTTATTAAAAAAAATCAGTTTTTTTTGTTCTAATCAAAAATTTAACCTCCCACAAAAGATTCATAACTGTTTTGTTGACAAAAAGAAGATACATAAACTGTTCTAAACACAGTTTAGATTATTGTCGAGGTAGTTTTTAGACGTTACATGTCAACCATAACGATTCTTTTGTATTTTTTAGATTATATATTAACTATATATATTTGGACCGTTTTAAACGACTATCAACATTCGTGTGTCTGCTTCGATCATATATGTAAAGTTAACTGATAAAAAGTAGATCGTCTAACTTTACATATGTTTTAATTATATATTTTATACAAACCTTTAAGATCGGTACGTGCTAGTAATCTGACAATTTTTTACTTTATTTATTTTAATTAAGCACTTTTCTACGATAAGCTTTTAGATCGCTACGTGTTAATAATCTGACAATTTGTTTACTTTATATATTTTAATTAAGCATTTTATACGATAACTTTTTAGATCGATATATGCTAATAATTTGACAATTTTTTTTACTTTATATGTTCTAATTAGTTATCTTATACGATAAGTATTATATCTATACTTATTAATCATCCAAAGATTTGTTTCTAAATACCGGATACATCCCACTTACAATATAACACAGCTCACTCAAAATACGTTATAACTAATATGAAGTGTTTAAGGAAAATATTGACGAATATGAGAATAAACAGATTTATAATTTTAATAGGTAAAATCAACACATTGACAACTCATACACACAAATTTAAAAGTAAACAAAATTATTCAACTTTATATTTTTGCAAATTTTGTTTCTCTTATAGAATAAAACCGAATTTTATTCATTTTTAATTGCAGAAAATTAATTGTAGAATTAAAATTGTTGACCAGAAAAAAATTATAGTATTGAAAGCAAAAAAAAATTAAGATATTTTTTCATTCCAACTTTTTTTTTCCCCCAAAAATATTAGAGAAAGTAAAATTAAATTCAATAATTCCAAAACATAAAACGTACAAAAAAGTTAATGATAAAAAAACGTATAGAAATCAAAAATATAAAATACAAAAAGAAAAAAAAAAGAGAGATAGACAGCGTGGAGAGTAAAGCTATTGGTAGCATGGCTGCAACAGAAGGCCAAGTGTTTGGTTTTACAATTTTATTTTAACTCTTTGTGTTAATTAACCCAATTAGCCCTTTCCTCCTTCAGGGTTTATTTAACTTCCCCTTTCTCGTTTCCTCTCTTTTCTTTTTCTTAAACCACTCTCTTGCTCTTCCTCCTGAACCCACCAAAAAAAAACAAATCACACTCCAAAAATTGTTGTTTGCTGATTTTTTTCTCAAGAGTTTGTTTTAATGAAGAGGCGCTTAACGAGTACGAATTCCTCTTCTTCTTCTCCATCTTCCTCTGTTTCTTCTTCTACTACTACTTCCTCACCTATTCAATCGGAGACTCCTCGGCCTAAACGAGCCAACAAGAGGGCTAAGAAGCCTTCTCCTTCTGATGATAAACCAAATAACCCGACAAGCCCTGCTTCCACCAGACGCAGCTCTATCTACAGAGGAGTCACTAGGTTTTTGGTCTAATTAAACGATTTGGTTTCTCTTCAGATTGGATTTGTTTTTAATCTTCTGAAACTGCATTTGTGATATTTTGCATGTTTGATTGTGTGGTTGTATAGACATAGATGGACTGGGAGATTCGAGGCTCATCTTTGGGACAAAAGCTCTTGGAATTCGATTCAGAACAAGAAAGGCAAACAAGGTTTGGTTTTTTTTTTTTTTTAATTAAAACACTTGTTCTGTTTTGATAAAGATCTGATTTTTAACTGATAAAGTTTGATTCTTTTTGTTGATGTTTGATCTCAACTTCGTCACTGCCCCATCTGCAATTTCTTCCTCTACTCATCAGTATATCTGGGTATGTTGCTCTAATTCTCTAAAACCATATAGATCAGTTTTGTGTTTTTCTTTTTGGGTTTAACCAAATTGAAAGAAAGAGAGAGAGGGGGTGGATTTGGTCAGAAGAAGAATCTCAACTGCTTCACGCGTAATTGCAGGAGCATATGACAGCGAAGAAGCAGCAGCACATACGTACGATCTGGCTGCTCTCAAGTACTGGGGACCCGACACCATCTTGAATTTTCCGGTAAACCCAAAAACACTTAATCAGATTGATGGGTTTTGATGATGCATGTTGTTATAGAATTAGTTTGGTGGTTGT
This sequence comes from Camelina hispida, assembly GCA_023657505.1. NCBI lineage: Eukaryota > Viridiplantae > Streptophyta > Magnoliopsida > Brassicales > Brassicaceae > Camelina > Camelina hispida. The sequence goes on from CP094632.1 coordinate 30,177,744, forward strand.
GGAAATTAAATTAAAAAAATTGTTTCTTGGGACGAAGCAGGCAGAGACGTATACAAAGGAGTTGGAAGAAATGCAGAGAGTGACAAAGGAAGAATATTTGGCTTCTCTCCGCCGCCAGAGCAGTGGTTTCTCTAGAGGCGTCTCTAAATATCGCGGCGTCGCTAGGTTCCTTTTTTCTCCTTTTTTTTCTTTTCTTTTCTTTTATTTTAATTATTTTAATTTTGGAATTTATAAACTAAAACGAGAAATATATTTTTCTTTTCTGAATATGAGAATTAATAATAGGGAAAATATGTTTATGACTTTTTTTTTTTTAAATCATGAGGATTTGCTTTTTAGAATATTCTCTCTTTTTAAAACCTTTTTTTTAAATCATAATTATATTAATTATCTTTCCTGCATATTGTTAAAAAATGTGATTCGGTTTTTGAGAAATGTTTGTTTTGTTTATTCAACTTTTTATTTTGTAAAAACTAAAGAAAGTTTTTATGATTATGTTACAGGCATCACCATAACGGAAGATGGGAGGCTCGGATTGGAAGAGTGTTTGGAAACAAGTACTTGTACCTCGGCACCTACAGTACGTACCTCCTTTCCCTTTTTTTATTTTTTTTTATTTTATAAAATATTTTTCAGATTTATTAAAATTGGTTTGCATAATCGACTTTTTTATTAAAATTGGTTAGACTTAGAGTGTAACTGATAGACAATTAGAATAATCAATAATGTAATGGCAAGGCAGTGGGGTTTGAATTACACACACTACTGACTCACGTGAGCCGAGAGTTTTGACATCATGTCCCTAATTGATTTTTTTTTTTGAACTTTAATCAATTCAACTTTTGTTTTATAACTTTTTTTAATTACCTGATCTCTGCATAATTACCTTTTAAATTCTGCATTTTTTGTGGATCCGATACTCTGAATACAAAAATTGAAAACTCTGCACAAGGAATATTAACAACTCTTTTGCTGAGTAAAGTTAATTATACTAGTATTTGTTTTGTTTTGCTGACTCGTTACCGGGTCCTTAGACTAGTACGTGACCTAATCTTCAACAAATCTCATTTTTTTTTAGTAATTCGGGATTCTTGAAAATTTATTTGTTGTTTTTCCTAGAATTTGGATTCAGATTTTGCAAGGATATAGGCACTTAGGCAGTATTCTATAACAAAGACACATATCATTCTTATTTTATACAAAACAAAAGAATTTTTTTTTTATTGTTTTGAAAAAGAGAGTAGTCAAAAGCATAACTACAAAATAACAAATTAGATGTGAAACTGCTGTATAAGAATAATAGTGTAAGTTACAAGTGTAGAAGCGCGTGTAGCGCGTAGGTCACGTGATAACACGCTCACTTCATAAAATGACAAAATAGTTCAGAGAGGGGTTAGGACCAAACCCGAGGTCGATCTGGTTTGCTCTTGTCTTTTTTTTTTTCTTAAGTATTTAAATTGGTTTAAAGAGTTGAGACTGTTCTCAGTAGGAGTCACGAGCCCTCACGTGCATCTCTCTCTCTCAAGTCTCAACCATATCTTTCATCTTGTCCTCCGAACAAAATCTGGGTCTTCTTTATTATCTTCTTCTTTTTTTATAATAATTGTCTTTCTCTACCTTCTACTTTAGAAAGCTACCTAACTTACAACTTAATAGTAATATTAGTTCTAATTAGAGCTTAGAGTTGACACACTAGGTAGGTGTTTATTTTATTGTTAAGTAATTTAGTAATCGTACGTTCGTGTATTATTCTATATACAAATTATTGGAATTAGTGTAAGTTATACAAGTTTGGACTCTTTTTAGTGTTATAGAGCGGCGCAGTTGAGGAGAAATGGTCTCATACACGTCTCACACAATTCGTGTAACCCTAGTTGTCCCTACGAAACACGTCACTCAGTTCTTGTATTGATATTTTTTTTTTTTTCTTTTGTCTTTTTATTAGGTATCATAAATTCTTAACTTTTTTAAATGTTGAAACGACAAAAAAATTAAACACTTCTTTTAACACTTGTTTGGGCTTATTTGGTTGTAGCACTTGCCAAGTATGTGAGAAAGATAACACTGTCTCTGTTTGCATTGTCTTAATTTAGAAGTTCTAATTTATTGGTTTTACAGATACGCAGGAGGAAGCTGCAGCGGCTTATGACATGGCAGCTATAGAGTATCGAGGTGCCAACGCGGTTACTAATTTCGACATTAGTAATTACATCGACCGGTTAAAGAAGAAAGGTGTTTTCCCGTTCCCTGTGAGCCAAGCTGACCATCAAGAAGAGGCTATTCTTGCTGAAGCCAAACAAGAGATTGAAGCTAAAGAAGAGCCTACCGAAGAAGTGAAACAACAGTGCGTGGAAGAGCCACCACAAGTACAGAAAGAAGAGAAAGCAGAGCAGCAAGGAGAAGAGTTCGTGGGATATAATAAAGAAGAAGAGGCGGCGGTGGTCAATTGCTCCATAGACTCTTCAGCCATAATGGAAATGAATCGTTGTTCGGACGACAATGAGCTGGCTTGGAACTTCTGTATGATGGATTCAGGGTTTGCTCCGTTCTTGACGGATCAGAATCTCTCCAATGAGAATCCCATCGAGTATCCAGAGCTTTTCAACGAGTTAGCATTTGAGGAGAACATTGACTTCATGTTCGAGGAAGGGAAGAACGAGTGCTTGGGGTTGGGAAATCTGGATTGTTGCGATGTTGTGGTGGGAAGAGAGAGCCCAACTTCTTCGTCTTCTCCGTTGTCTTGCTTTTCTACTGACTCTGCTTCATCAACAACAACAACAACAGCAACAACAACCTCTGTTTCTTGTAACTATTCTGTCTGAGAGAGCTATGTATTCTAGTTTGAATTTCTGCTTCTTCTTCTTCTTCTATCTTCTTCTATCTTCTTATGTTGAGTTCTGCTAGGGTTTGTATTTTCATTTCAGGGCTTGTTCGTTGGTTCTGAATGATCAATGTATTTGCCCCTTTTCTAGCTCCCTTTTCTTTTCTAATGTTACAATTAGTTAAGATAAGCAAACATCCTAAACAAACCGAAACAGAGAAGTGGATGAGTTCACTTAAGTATTCGGTTGTATTCAACCAAAGACAAAAAGGAGGCTAAGTAAGATGCCTATCAATTTTTCAGGCATTTATGCAAAGAGAAAGAGTTTCAAAGAATCTTAGACAAAGAGAAGGTTTCAAAGGTAATACTTAAGAGTGGAAAATATGGGTCTCTTTTGTTTCATTTTGGCTCGGAAATATAATACCTCGTTTAAAGATTTTTTTTCCTTTTTAATATTGTAAAAAGTTTAATAGTACAATTGGTAGTGCAGAAAAATTAGTAGTTTTGATAAAATTGACATTGAAATCACAAAAACATATGGGAAAGTCGCAGGAGTTTTTATCTTGCTCATTTGGTTCTTTAGATAATAGAGTTATAGAGAGTAGGGTGTGGAGCATAAATAAGCAGATGGTTCAATATAATAATATGATACATGATAAAACCCACAATAAGTCTATGCAGCAAGCTACTGATCACACAATCCATAGTTTTTAAGGCTTTAAAATACAAACATGACAGTTTAAGGTTTTAGCAGCACCAGTCTCATGCTTTTAAGTAGCTTATATTAATTAGATAGATAATGATAGCACCGGCAAGCTAGCTTTTTATAACCTTTAATTATTCAAGAAGGTGGAAGGTAATGATGTCAGAGGCAGAAGGTGCATGAAGGGCATGGTTGGGGTAATGGTGGTGATGGTTCTGGTGGTAACGAAGTGCGTAAGCACGCGACCCTTCGATTTGATATCCAAGAACTGAGTCGTAATCTGCTCCATTGTCTACTAGTCCATAGTGAGGATCTTCGGCTCTTAGTTCCTAAATTCACCAAAACATATTTAAAGCCAATATTCCAAATAACTATATTCAAAAATTGTTAAACGCGAAATGACATGACATGTCTGATAAGACTGATATAGAACACATAAGAATGACTGGTCAATCTAGACTACAATTTTTCCATTCGGTAGTATTTTGATTAGAAGAATCAAGAGAAAACATAAGAGTGACTGGTCAATCTACACTACATTTCTATTCTTTTAATCATTGGCTACATGCATGTATATAGTATGCATAAAACGAAATGTAAGGGAAACAAAAAAGAGATATTACCAGCTCATGTATGAGATTCTTTTGTATGTCTTGTTGACTTTTGTTCTGCAATTGTGTAAACCACGAGAGAAACTATTCAAATACCGAAATTATTATGCGATCACCATATTATATGCTTAGTGTTACCTTTATCCGTTAGCTTAAACACAAAACGAGATCATTTTCTTAGAAAAGTGTTATCAACAGTTTGAGCAAGTGCGTAATTTCAGTTTACACAAAACTATTGAGACAAACAATATGCTAAAATGTGAAAGTGAGTGGACAGAAGATGTGACCTTTTTCTTGGTGGTCTCGATCTGGTTTCCAAGGGATTTAATCTGTATAATTAACATAAAAAAAATATATATATATTTTTTAATAATTCGTTTACACATATTATCCAACAGTAAACAAAATGTTTCCTCTTAAAAGTTAAAACACAACAACAACAGCCATTTTATCCACAGTTAAACTCAAACACTAATATGTGAGTATATATGAATAATTAAAACCCTAGCTAGATATGAGCCAAATTAATATAAATAAGAACCTTGCGCTCACGAACGAGTTTGAAAGTGTTTTCCATTTCATCCTCAAGACGACGCAACTCGTGATAATCAAGTTCCTCCAAACACTCACCGAGCCTCTGTCTACAATTTTAACAAATCATATATCATAAAAATATAATTTGTGTTTGCAATCCAAAGTTGTGTTTTAAGTGACATAGATGAGATCAAGAGAGAGAAACAGATACTTGATCTGAGTCCGGAGATTTCTATTTGTCTCCAGTAGTTTCCTCTTGGTTTCTTGCATTCTCTGCGACAAACACATCACAAATTTTGCCAACCATATAAAAAAACACATATCAAGAACAAGAAGAAGGATCTAAGAGGGAACAAAACCTCATATTGAGTGCTCCAAACATCGACTTCAGAAATTGATTGGTACAGATCTACGATCTCCTTTGTTCTATAGCCAACAAAATCACCAAAAGAAAGAAGTCGTCAATTAATTAGAAGATAACAAAGCAGTTTAGTAGTTAAATTTAAGAGTGGGGTAATCATAAGAGAGATCCGTGTACGTACGTGGTGTTAGGGCTGATATACTCATGAAGCTTGTTGGAGCTAGAGAACATGATAATCGAAACCCTAGCATCACACAAAACCGTGAGCTCATGTGCTTTCTTGAACAAACCATTTCTTCTCTTCGAATACGTCACTTGTCTGTTCGTCTGGTTCTCTATCCTCTTGATCTGGATCTTTCCTCTCGCCATCTTCTTTCTTTTTCTTCTCTACTTTTGTCTTAAATCTTTTGATGAAGATTTGGTGGAGAGAGGACAAAGAGATATAATAAGAAGAAAGAAATGAAATAGAATGAGAGAGATAGAGTTGAAGAAGTAAAGGGTCCACTTGAGTTACTAAAAATAGAAAGTATTGCCGAATCCATGAAAGGAGAGTTCAGAAGTTGATGAAAACTAAGTGATAAATTTGCCTATTGTGTAAAGTGGTTTTTTATTAATTACAAGACACTGCTTAAATCAACGGACATCGATGGTTGTATAGATTACAAGACACTGCTTAAATCAATTGTCACTAGGTGTGAAAGAGAGAGGGGACCAAAGCTATCAACTGGTTTAGTTTGCTTTCCGTCCATTTTATTAACGGAGCACCGTTAGTGTCGACTCTTTATAGCGTTTACAACGGTGACATGCTCAACGGCGTTTGTAAACGTCAAATCAGTGCAGGTGGATTTGGTTGGCTTTTTGGGCTTACCCTAAAGTAAAACGAAAGTGTTTAGGTATGATTGTATGAATGAACCAAGTTATTATTTTCTTGTTAAAAGCCAAGTGTGTACTTTTGTTTGTTGATTTCGGAAATTTAGATTTGTTTTACTTCTTTATTTGGATTTAAATGTCACTTCCATGTAACTCAAATATGTTTCCCAAATGATTACGATAACTAAGTAAAAGATCCATGGAATAAGTAAACCCTATGATAAAAAGGGAGAAGAAGTTAGGAGAAAAGTCATTGTTAGTATATCTTTGGTCCAAAACAATTAAAACTGCAAACACTGAAATATCAAACACATTACTGTAGCTTACAACTCCACTAAAACTCCAATGTAACTCTAAAATATAAAGCAAAACGAACGAGATGTATGAGATATTTTCTTGATCATTACATGTTTTTGCTTCGATGAGTTAGTTTAGTTTTGGGACTTAATTGGCCTGAAACAGTATAACAGGGACTGTTTTTTTTGTTTCATCATCAAGTTTTCATTCGGGCAATGCAAATCGGTGCGACTGAAGAAGGTCGTAATCAATCCCTTACAAGCCGAAGACGAGAACAATCATTCTTCGCTTAAGCTTTAAATACTAGAAGTTCAGTTACAATAGACTTGTATTTTCATTTCAGCGCTTTAAAACTGGGTCAACTATGCATAATACGGAACCAAAGATGTAAATAAAAGATCTACAAGACATGTCACTATGGTTATTGGTTAAGGTACATTACACAAGAGATACATCATTCACTACACAACCAACACACGCACTCTTGTTCTGGTCTCAGTTCACTTTCCCTGTTCTCGTCAGGTACTCTTTCATGCGACTTTGGTTTGTTTCAAATATGAAAGGCATCCCCCTTATCTGCGTACAACCACATATATAACTCGGGACTTAAGAAAGGAACTCGAGGCGTGCAGTTATTATAATCATGTATAAAAAAAAGGATCTAGGATCAAACCTCCACTAGACAATCAGATTTGAGTATTAAACTCTGTCCAGGATCTACTTCTTTCTCGTTTACTGAAATTGGATACTTTCCCAGATTCTTCATATGAAAAGACCCGTCATCACCCAGCCGTATGATCGCCTGCATTCAACAACCAAAAGAGGGAAGAAAAACAACAAGGTGGTCACAGATCAGGGGTTGTTCCTTTTCTCATACAACTCAAACACTTTATATACAAATAAAAGCATCTACTATTGACCTACCTGTCGTCGAGATATTTTGCTACCCCGCTTTTCTCTTCCCAAATCAATATCCACCGCAAGGTCTTCTGTTGATCTACCCACCAAAACCTGTGCCAGGAAAAAAAGAACCCCGATGTAAACAAGTGCTACTATAATTTCTCAGGAAGCTTATCTCAAGTCATACAAGGAAATATATCAATAGGATAATAATACCTCAGGCTTCTTGATGTAATGTTTTGAATATCTACCATATAAAACAGCAAATGCACCACGGGAAGCAATGGCTCTTTGCATATATGAGTAAGCAGCCTGCTCAAGTCTTATGATTGTTCTTTTCATGTCCTGGCTCTGATACTTGGAAACTGCAAGTGAAAACATATTACGGAATCACAAACCAAGCCTTAAAACCTAGTATAACATCTCTTGCACTACCATGGAAATAGGTCCCTAAATATACACTACATATCCCTCAGTATTCATGGCTTATAATGAACTTTGTGAGCCAAATGCTAAAATACATTCCTGATTCACATACTAAAAGCATTCTTTTTCCAAAAATGTAGATAGAAAAAGCAAACATGAGTTCCACTGAACAAGAAGGGATGCTCAATTACCTTCAAGATCAAAATTATCTTGGTCCTCAGGTTCCAAGTCCATGTCAAGTATCTGAAATCAAAGGGTGTTATCGATTAGCTGTTAATGTTTCACAGAACCATAGCACCAAGAATAAAGATAGTTACCATAGCCTCAATGTCAGAATAATTCGGTAAGTCCTCATCACTCTCACAAACATGCGTGTCTGCTTCTGGTGGAGTAATCTCCAGCACAGGGTCTGGAATCTCTAACAAGCCACCATCAGTATCTTTAGCATGTGACGCTTCATTAATAGGTGGTACATCTTTTCCTCTTTACAGGTTTCAGTATCCTTGTCCGGGTAGCTCTCATGACTATCAAATCCAAAGAGTGTTCCACCAGCAATTTCTTTCTTTTCATCTATTGCACCGGTACCAGCTGAAGGCAGAGTAGTAGAGCCTGCCTGTGCAGAATCTACACAGGTAGAACCACCAGGAGCAACAGTATTCTGTAACTCAGTACTAGTCGATGCCCTGGTTTTGTTACCTTGACTTGATTGGCCCTTCAATGGCTTTCCTTGAGTAGACCCCTGTGAACGTCCTGAGTTTTTCTTTTGGGTCTGTAGTGAATGTCCTTCACTTTTTTCCTTACTGGCGGAAATGTCTCTGACACATGTAGTTATTGGATTATTGGTATCTTTAAAGTTCCGCCTGGCTAACGAAGAAACTGACATTGGATGGGAGTTATTGGATACGAAAATGTCATCATTACACGGAACCTCAATATCCTCTTGGTTTAATAAACAGCAGATTACACCCTCAACAATCTCAGGATGAGGATCTACAGATTCAGACGCAGTTTTGCACTCCACTAAGCTCATTTCAGTTGTACCATCTAGCTCAAGCATCACATGATCATCCAGAGTTGCACCTCCTGAATTGGTTGGTGCGGTCAAGGTTCTTGCTCGGTGGAGTTAGGCAAAGCCTCGCAATTTGTATCATTTGTCGAGTTCACCAACAGTGAGCTAAGACCATCATAATATGACTTGTCAACTTCTTTGCCATCTACTTCCATGAACGATTCAGGGTCTTCTTCGAAAAGAGAAGTTGAAAGCTGTGCCAGGAAATCAGTGCTAGCCGCTGTGGTTTTCACCTCATGAGCAGTAGCATTCTCTAGTTTCTGCTGGGAATCTTGATACACAGCATCACATCCTGAAGGGCCTGCATGTTCCGTAAAAGTGAGATTATCTCCTCCTCCTACATAAGGAATGTCTCCCTGTAAATGATCTTCCGACACAACATGAGTTGTCACGCAACCGCCTTCAGCCAAGATTTCTGGAAACGCGTTGTGGATGATATCCATGTGAGAGTCTTCAAGACCAAGATGTGTTGCATCACCATTATCCATGAAATGGCTATCATTTGGTGGAACGAGAAACCTAGATCCAAGG
>CP094632.1:30186966-30214446 GCA_023657505.1 Camelina hispida
TTTAGTGTGGCAAATTAGTTAGTTTCGTAGCAAGGTAAAGACAAAAAGCTACAGATTTAAAGTTGTAGCAATCTACATTTTTCAAGTTGCGACGAATTTTCGTTAGCAAAAATATGTACAACACTTGTAGCAATTTAACGACAAGAGAATAATAGTGTAGATAACTGTAGCGGACATTTGTTTCAATGTGTTGTGGGTAATTGTGGATGTGAGGTATTAGTGTTTGCAACATAGAGTAGTAAGACGATGACATTAAACAAAATTACATAGACATTAAGAACAAAGGAAAGTAGTGGAGACGATGACATAAGAAACAAACAACATAGACTTATTAAAGCTAAATGTTCATTATCAACATAAGAACAAAGCAAAATTATATAGGTTAAGCCATTCATAATCTACTAGGAGTACAAACACATAATGTCCTAATAATATATCCGACAATATGCATATCAACTGAAGAACAAAAAAGCGATTAATATATTGATATAATACTAACAGGAAAACAATCCAGCAGCCATTACATATTTCTCTTGCCATTAGAACTCAACTAACCAAGCGAGCTATAACATCATGCATAAAAATTGACTCTAGTTTATCAATTATCACGAATTAAAATTATCTAGTAATTAGAAAAAAAATAATATAAGGAAAACTATTAAAATACAAATAAACAGGCTTGTTTCTGATGGCTAGTTCTTAAGGTGAGCGATCACACCTCATTTGATATCCACCTTGGATAAAAGTAAAAATCAACGACAAATTACTTCTTTTACCTCGAGATTTACACACGTCTCTAGAGATATTTTGGCTTCCTTCCCTCTTCTCATAGTCATGGCTGCTTTCACTTGTACTTCCGCCCTCCAGTTTCTCTCCGTTCGAATGGGATCTTTACCATCGGCTTCACACTCTTTGCTCGGCGGATGTTCACCTTGTATCTGTAACATCCGTGAACCGGATTTCCGGTTTAGGATGTGCATCGATCGATGCAGTAGGAGCATCGATCGATGCTGACTCAATTCTGTGCGTTTTGACTTAAGTCAAACGCTGCGTTTTGGGGGAAGGAAAAGGGGAAAACCCTTAAGTCGTGTCTTTGTTCTCATTAGACGGTTTCAGCCGATTTTTGAGAAAAAGAAAAGAGACAGAAGAGTTCCTGAAAGTTCTTGGTGATTCCTTGAGATTTTGGGCGTTCTTTGGTGAGATCTGTAGCTGGGATTGCTGTAGGAGCTTCCTGGAAGCGTGTTCTTGCTGTATTGTTTAGATTCGTCTTGGCACAGGTAAGTGCAGGACCATGGCTTATCTAAGCTAGAGAATTCAGTGATTTGCTTGTTCTTGTTGTTAGACGTATTAGGTTGATGTTATGGACGTTAGGAAGTTTTCTTGTGGCTTGGGATTGAGTTTCTGTGGTTGTAGGAACGAGATCCGGCGAGAAACTTCGGAGAAATCACGGTGCTCGACGTTGCGTCGATCGATGCATAGCTTGCATCGGTCGATGCAAGTGCGAGGACGGCGCGATGAACTTTAGGGTTTTCGTGTGCGTCGAGCATGCGTCGATCGATGCAGATTGGGTATCGGTCGATGCAAGTTATACTTGCATCGATCGATGCAGCTTCTGTATCGATCGATGCTTCTCCTGTTGGGCATCGATCGATGCATGTGGCATCGGTCGATGCTATGTCCTGTTTTGGTTATTGTCTGTTGATTGTTGTGTGTTGATTACTGATACTCTAATGCTTGTGTGTATAGCCCAGTAGATGGAGGGATTGCCTTACTGAGTATTTATAAAATACTCATGCATTGCAATATGTGTTTGTGGTGCAGGTAAAGGCAAAGTGTGACCGTGGGATCCAGGCAATGAAGAGGAGGATGTTCTAGGGACTCGGTTGGTTGCTGATCTGGCATTGTTAGGTTGCTAGAGTTGAGTCTTAGAGCATTGTTTAGGTTGCTGGTTATTTGTTTTATGTTGTGGATCTTTAGTTAAGATTGAATTGATATTGAGTATTGTTATATTTTATTATTGATTATATTGGATATGCTATTGAATTCCGCTGTTGGTTTGTGGTGTGGTTAGGTGACTAGTGGGTATGGGACCACTAGTTGTAGGTTATATATTATATTTATTATTTATTATTTATTATTTAAAAAAAAAAAAAAAAGTCGGTCGTTTCATTTTGGTATCAGAGCCCTTACGGTTCTAGGTTTGGGTCACTAGGTTCTTGTAATGTTTGGGATTGCATGTCTTGATTGATTATGTGAGTTAGTTAATTGTGTGTGGCATGGAGTCCTAGAACATCCTCTTCGAGCCTATTGGTGATTCCACCGGTGAGTTTGTGTTTTTGTGTTTTTGTGTGTTATATTAAGATTGCTTGTTAGCCTCTGTTCTTGGAAGTGCAGTGGTTAAAGGTGTTAGAGTTGTGGTCGTGGACGGGGACGTGGCCGTGGTGATGGTTGGGTGAGTCCCGAGGCCAGTGAGTGTGTGGTCCGGAGTTCCACGGGGAGGTACGTCAGAGGGTCGCAAGCGTACAGGAAGGGACCAGAGTGTTAGCCGGTGTGGTGTTGCCGGGGGTGCTGGAACCAGTTTTGAGGTTGCAGCGGTGGAGGCCCAGGGTCGAGATGATCGCTTGCGGATCTTGTTGCGTTTTGCTGTGGAGCAGTTACCGAGAGGGGTACCAGTGTAGGCTCAGTTGTGCCGCATGTAGCGGGGTGCACCGAGGGCTGCGACTTTCCACCTTATGTTAAGAGGATGGTGCGGTTGTAGTGACCGGTATGGCAGTATTCTCAAGGCGGATATCGGGCTAAGAGAGCTGGACAGCGTAAACATTGCAATGTTATATTGGACACAGGAGGTACTTGTGTCGAGAGATGTTTATATTCGTTAAGGATTGTTGCTCTTGAGGGGATTGGTGATTCCCCTGAATACCGGATAGCTCGACGGGGCTGAGGGCTCCGAGAGTGGCAGAGGGATGAGTAGTTCCCCTGAGGGGATGAGTAGTTCCCTGATACCGAGATCTTGAGGTTTGTGATCCAGAGTGAGACGGTATAACTCGAAGACGCTGGTCTGAGAGTGAGATCGGTATGTCTCGAAGGTTGCGACCTAAAGAGTGGAGGATTTGGGAGCAAGCAATGCTAGGACGTGGTATAACATAACGATTGAATGTAGACCTCAAGAGATTGACGGTGGTTTAATCGGGGTTTTAGATGTGGTTGACCAATGGGTCAGGGGTTTATGAACCAGAGCGGTTTTGAATGTGTGGCTGTTTCGCCAGGATTGTGGGGCGGTGTGGCTGGAAGTCCCGGGAAGGGGAGCACAGCAGGTTTGACAGGAAAGGCATGTTTACCAGATACATAAGTTCACGAGAAGCCTTCATGGCAGGATAAACTAATCGCTGCGACGAAGTTGGATGAAGTTCATTGGAGATGGACAGGGTTGTTAGATTCAAGGTTTTGGTAAGCTTGTTGGAGGGAATAAGTCAAGTGGTTTGAGTTAGCGGCCTGCAAAGCATTTTGAAGCGGTGATCAGAAGATGCGAACGTATGGTACTTGTTTGTTTTATTACGTTCGTATTGATGATTTGCTGTGGAGAATTGCCAAGCGGGAAGCAATCTTTGGAATAAGCTAACTTGTGGAAGGTTTCCCTAACTGGCAAGTTCTAGAGGATTATGGAGCAAGGGATTCATCCGTCCTAGTGTATCACCGTGGAGCGCCGGTGTTGTTCGTGAAGAAGAAGGATGGGAGTTTCAGGTTATGCATTGATTATCGGGGTTTGAACCGGGTCACTGTGAAGAACAAGTATCCTCTTCCTAGGATCGATGAGTTGTTGGATCAGTTGAGGAGTGCTACTTGGTTCTCTAAGGTGGATCTGGCGTCGGGTTATCATCAGATACCGATAGATGAGGCAGATGTGAGGAAGACTGCTTTCAGGACGAGGTATGGGCATTATGAGTTTGTGGTGATGCCTTCGGGTTGACTAACGCACCAGCAGCGTTTATGAGATTGATGAACAGGGTGTTTCAGGAGTTTCTGGATGTATCTGTCATCATTTTCATCGACGATATCCTGGTTATTTTAAGAGTCCTGAGGAGCATGCAGTGCATTTGAGGGCTGTTATGGAGAAGCTGCGGGAGCAGAAGTTGTTTGCTAAGTTGAGCAAGTGCAGTTTTTGGCAGCGTGAGATGGGCTTTCTGGGTCACATTGTCTGCAGAGGGGTTTCTGTAGATCCAGAGAAGATTCAGGCTATCAGGGATTGGCCTAGACCGCAGAATGCACAGAGATCAGGAGTTTCCTTGGATTGGCAGGTTATTACAGGAGGTTGTGCAAGGGTTTGCAAGCAGAGCACGTCCTATGACTAAGTTGACAGGGAAGGATGTTCCTTTGTCTGGTCAGAAGAGTGTGAGGAAGGTTTGCAAGCCTGAAGGAGATGTTGACTACTGCGCCAGTATTGGCTTTGCCAGAGCAGGGAGAACCCTATGTGGTTTATACAGATGCATCGAGAGTTGGTTTGGGGTGTGTTCTGATGCAGCATGGGAAGGTGATTGCCTATGCATCGCGGCAGTTGCGGGTGCATGAAGGCAACTATCCTACTCATGATTTGGAGATGGGTGCTGTAGTTTTTGCCCTGAAGATTTGGAGATCTTATCTTTATGGTGCAAAGGTACAGGTGTTCACAGATCATAAGAGCCTGAAGTATATATTCACTCAGCCTGAGTTGAATTTGAGACAGAGCGGTGGATGGAGCTTGTGGCGGACTATGATTTGGAGATAGCCTATCATCCGGTAAGGCTAACACGGTTGCAGATGCTCTGAGTCGGAAGAGGGTAGCTTCGGCTCAGGAGCAGGAGATGGAGTCTCTGGTAGGAGAGATCAGTGCGTTGAGTTTGTGTGCTGTTTCACTGGAACCGTTGGGTTTGGAAGCAGTGGACAGAGCAGATCTTCTGAGTAGGGTGCGGTTGGCACAAGAGAAGGATTTGGGGCTGGTGAATGCCTCAAAGGATGTTGATTCAGAGTATCAGGTCTCAGATAATGGTACTTCTTGGTGCATGGTCGGATTTGTGTGCCCAAGGATGAGGAGTTGAGGCAGGAGATTCTGAGAGAGGCTCATTCGAGCAAGCTATCTATTCATCCAGGAGCGACTAAGATGTACCGTGACCTCAAGAGGTACTATCATTGGGTCGGGATGAAGAAGGATGTGGCTAGTTGGGTTTCGAGGTGTGATGTGTGTCAGCTAGTGAAGGCTGAGCATCAGGTTCCTGGCGGGTTACTGAAGAGCTTACCCATTCCTGAGTGGAAGTGGGATATGATTACCATGGATTTTGTGGTAGGATTGCCAGTGTCACGGACTTTTGATGCTATTTGGGTCATTGTGGACCGGTTGACTAAGTCAGCACATTTTCTGGCCATTAAGAAGACTGATGGAGCAGCGGTCTTGGCTAAGAAGTATGTGAGAGAGATAGTCAGATTGCATGGGGTGCCAGCGAGCATTGTGTCTGACAGAGATTCTAAGTTCACTTCGGTGTTCTGGCAGGCATTTCAGGCAGAGATGGGCACTAAGGTGCATATGAGTACAGCTTATCATCCCCAGACAGATGGACAGTCTGAGAGGACGATCCAGACGTTGGAGGATTTGCTGAGGATGTGTGTGTTGGATTGGGGTGGCCATTGGGCAGATCACCTGAACCTGGTAGAGTTTGCTTACAACAACAGCTATCAGGCGAGTATTGGTATGGCTCCTTATGAGGCTTTGTATGGGAGGCCGTGTCGTACACCGTTATGCTGGACTCAGGTGGGGGAGAGGAGCATGTACGGGGCAGATTTTGTTCAGGAGACCTCAGAGAAGATTCGGGTTCTCAAGCTGAACATGAAAGAGGCTCAGGATAGGCAGAGGAGTTATGCAGATAAGAGGAGAAGAGACCTGGAGTTTCAGGTAGGAGACAGAGTGTACCTCAAGATGGCCATGTTGCGGGGTCCGAACAGGTCATTGACAGAGACTAAGTTGAGTCCGAGGTATATGGGTCCGTTCAGAGTGATTGAGCGAGTTGGACCGGTGGCATATAGACTGGAGTTACCTGAGGTTATGCGTGCTTTCCATAAGGTATTCCATGTGTCTATGTTGCGGAAGTGTCTCCGTGAGGATGATCAGTTGTTGGCTAAGATTCCAGAAGATCTTCAGCCTAACATGACTTTGGAGGCGAGACCAGTGAGGGTTCTCGAGAGGAGGATCAAGGAACTTCGGAAGAAGAAGGTTCCTTTGATGAGAGTCCTTTGGGACTGTGATGGTGTGGAGGAGCAGACTTGGGAACCTGAGGCAAGGATGAAGGCAAGGTTCAAGAAGTGGTATGAGAAGCAACCACGACCTGAGCTTGCCTAGTCTGGTTCCGTCTGTAATCCGTGGCTGGAGCGGGAATGGAGTATTCCAGCCCATCTCTCTTGTTACTCGGTCGCTTGGGGTGGTTGGTTGTGCGACTCAGTAACAAGATGAGGTGGTGCTCGGGGACAAAGTTTCCGTGAGGCGGGGTTGGGGGAAAAGTTTCCCGGAATAGAAGTTTCCTTAAGTGGAAAGTTTCCAGAAATGGAAAGTGCTAAATATGGAAAGTTTTTTTGGAGTTAGAATTTGTCCATTTTAGCGGTGGGAAGCCTTGGAGGGGCTTTTGTGGCCTTTGTGGCGGACTTTCAAGTCAGAGTGCCTGTGTGTGGCGTCTTGTTAGACAGTGTGTGGCCTTTGTGGCGGACTTTCGAGTCAGAGTGCCTGTGTGTGGCGGTCTTGTTAGACATTGTGTGGCCTTTGTGGCGGCTTTTAGCCAATTGTGTGGCCTTTGTGCGGGCTTTTAGCCATTTGTTGGCCTTTGTGGCGGGCTGTTTAGCCAGAGTGTCTTTTGTGACGGTCCTTCGGACAGATGGTCTTTGTGACGGTCCTTCGGGACAGATGGTCTTTGTGACGGTCCTTCGGGACAGATGGTCTTTGTGACGGTCCTTCGGGACAGATGGTCTTCGTGACGGTCCTTCGGGACAGATGGTCTTCGTGACGGTCCTTCGGGACGAGTGGCCTTGGTGGCGGTCCTTTTTAGGACATTTGTTTGGCCTTGGTGGCGGTCCTCGTAGGACATTTTGTTGGCCTTTGTGGCGGCCTTGTGGGCGTGTATATGATCCTTGTGTGGTCATATGGTATTCCAGTGAGGGAATATGTGGCTGGTAGAACATTGAGATGTTTTTACGCGAGTCACGGGAAGGAAACCTGGATAGGGATAGGACTCAGACGTGTTCAGAATCGTTTGCTCGCGGCTCTTGGAGGACTTTGGTTCTCCTAGTACTGCCATATTCGGAGACTTTGTGACTTTGGAGTATGGTTGGTATATCGACTTCGGACGACGGTCCGGAGGCGCGCTGTAGGGTGACGACCCGAGAGACGAGTTTGGATTTTTCCTTATATATTATGGCATGCGGGCTTAGGCCCGATGAGGAGCCAACATTGGCATGCAGACTTAGGTCTGATGAGGAGCCGATGAAACTCAAGGTTTAGGCCTATGAGAAAAAAGGAAAGTCCAGAAGTCGAGAGCAAATGATGCCTGGAGCGTGAGTCTATCGCCTAGAGGTGACCTTCTGTAGATCGGTCGGAGGAGTGCGGGCCGTGGAGACGGTTGCACGGGAGTCCTTGGCTGATGGTTGTTTGGGATTCGAGGACGAATCCAGTTTGGTGGGGGAGAATTGTAACATCCGTGAACCGGAATTCCGGTTTAGGATGTGCATCGATCGATGCAGTAGGAGCATCGATCGATGCTGACTCAATTCTGTGCGTTTTGACTTAATCAAACGGCTGCGTTTTGGGAAGGAAAAGGGGAAAACCCTTAAGTCGTGTCTTTGTCTCATTAGACGGTTTCAGCCGATTTTTGAGAAAAAGAAAGAGACAGAAGAGTTCCTGAAAGTTCTTGGTGATTCCTTGAGATTGGGGCGTTCTTTGGTGAGATCTGTAGCTGGGATTGCTGTAGGAGCTTCTGGAAGCGTGTTCTTGCTGTTTTATTGTTTAGATTCGTCTTGGCACAGGTAAGTGCAGGACCATGGCTTATCTAAGCTAGAGAATTCAGTGATTTGCTTGTTCTGTTGTTAGACGTATTAGGTTGATGTTATGGACGTTAGGAAGTTTTCTTGTGGCTTGGGATTGAGTTTCTGTGGTTGTAGGAACGAGATCCGGCGAGAAATTCGGAGAACTCACGGTGCTCGACGTTGCGTCGATCGATGCATAGCTTGCATCGGTCGATGCAAGTGCGAGAGGACGGCGCGATGAACTTTAGGGTTTTCGTGTGCGTCGAGCATGCGTCGATCGATGCAGATTGGGTATCGGTCGATGCAAGTTATACTTGCATCGATCGATGCAGCTTCTGTATCGATCGATGCTTCTCCTGTTGGCATCGATCGATGCATGTGTGGCATCGGTCGATGCTATGTCCTGTTTTGGTTATTGTCTGTTGATTGTTGTGTGTTGATTACTGATACTCTAATGCTTGTGTGTATAGCCCAGTAGATGGAGGATTGCCTTACTGAGTATTTATAAAATACTCATGCATTGCAATATGTGTTTGTGGTGCAGGTAAAGGCAAAGTGTGACCGTGGGATCCAGGCAATGAAGAGGAGGATGTTCTAGGGACTCGGTTGGTTGCTGATCTGGCATTGTTAGGTTGCTAGAGTTGAGTCTTAGAGCATTGTTTAGGTTGCTGGTTATTGTTTTATGTTGTTGGATCTTTAGTTAAGATTGGAATTGATATTGGAGTATTGTTATATTTTATTATGGATTATATTGGATATTGCTATTGAATTCCGCTGTTGGTTGTGTTTGTGGTTAGTGACTAGTGGGTATGGGACCACTAGTTGTAGGTTATTTATTATATTATATTTATTATTTATTATTTATTATTTAAAAAAAAAAAAAAAAAAGTCGGTCGTTTCAGTATCCGTCTTTCTCACTCTCCGGCTTCGTTGACCTCGATTTATCCTAGGGTATGTCTTCTCCTCCTTTTTTGTTGTCTTCTTCATTCGTTCTAGCTTCTGCTCAATTTAGATCTTTCGTTGGGTTGGATTTAAAATATGACTCATTTAACTTTGTCGAATTTTCGTATTGGGTTTTTAACCTAATTAATGTTGATTTGAGATTCGAAGCATATGTAAGATTTTTCCTGTTTTTAATTCTTGACATCTGAGTGAAACATGCAAAAGATGATGCTTATGAGTTTAGGAGCTCACTGAGATTGATTGATGTTTGTCTCTTTTGTTGCAGTGGCTATCTGTTCAAGCTTTTTTGCTTATCGGTGATCCTGGTCTGGGTTTATCATCTTTCGTACTCTCTCTCTCTCTTTAACATTGAACACAGACACACACAAAAATAACAAATTATGGGTCCTTGGAGTTCGATATTAGTTGTTCAAAGTCGTTATGCTTAGTTCTAACTTAACTATATGTATCATTGTTGCATCTTTGTGTGTTTTAATATCCTGATATCTCCACTTTTAATTGATTTATGTTTATTTTCTCATTCACGCAGAAATTGCTAAAAATTAAGACCCATGTTCTTAAGGATATTAAAGAAGATGTTTCGAGGAAGAAGTTTCAATGGAAGAAGAAGAAGAAGCTGTAGATGTTTTTTTTTGTAACCAAAAAGCCTAATGGGCTCTATGAAACCACAAAACAATTCAAGACAATAAGTCCAATTGGGTGTGTAATTTTTTATGTATATAATTATTTTGTTAACTTTTACTTTTTTTTTTTTTTTTTTTTGTAAATTACCAGTTTTAATATTAATAAATATCTCATTTATCTCATATATATTTGCAAATAACTGAATTAATATGTTGCACAAAAAAAAAACTGAATTAATATTAATAAATATCTCATTTATCTCACAATTATAGCATAGTAATTTGTAACCATTTTATCACTAGTTACAGTGTAGTTAACTGTCACAAATCAATGACGGGTATTTGTGGTTCTTGAAGCTAATTGTTACAGATAATTCAGACGCTTTTCGTAACAAATACTTACAGTAAACTGTGACATTTCGTAACAATTTGCTACTATTTCATTGGTATCTAAATTGTAGCAATTTGCGACAATTATCTACGACGAAAAATTTTGCTACGACCAAATAATTACTAATTATTTTTGTCACAAATCTGTAACAAAATTAATTTGGCTACAAAAAAAACATTATAGCTACAAATATTTCCGTAACTATATGATCTGTTTTTACTAGTGGAAGAAAACAAATTTTAATATTTTTAGAATATAGAGTTTAGTGTAGAATATATATCATAGTTTTTGTAGAACACATATAAAATCTGACTTCTAAAAGTTTTAGAAGATATATCTATTCTAAAATTTACAGAACAATTACAATGTGTAGAATTTGTAACCGACCATATTTAGAACATGTATAGCACGTAGAATTCATAATCTAATATCTTCAGAATATATACAATTAGTAGAATATGTTTTGTAAATGTTGCAGAATAATTTTTTGTCAATGTTTAAACACTATTTTTTTTATCAAAAACACCTTTTGGCAACCTCTTATTTATTTATTAATTAGTTTGTAGGGAATTTAAATTTTAGAACTGCTTAAAAGTTAGTTTCATTTTTTTTAAAGGATAGTTTAGGCATACTCAATAATTTACGTAGAAAGCATAGGAGGACAAATTCTAAAAAAATTTCCTTTAAAATCAAATTCCCCAAAAAAAATTAGGAGAATACAGTAAAACCTCTATAAATTAATAATGTTGGGACCATGACATTTTATTAATTTATAGTGATATTAATTTATCTATAAATTAATATTTATTATTTTATAATGTAAATTAATAAATATTAATTTATATATATATTTTTAATTTTTTAAATTCTTAAAAATTATTAGTTGATAAAATTTTAGCAAAAGAAAATTAGACTTTCAGATGTTATAAATTTTATGATTTAGAATTGAATATGTAAATTATAGAAAACACTATTGACCATAAATTATTTATAGACAATATCAATTATACACATGACATACATAAACTTATATTATGGATAATAATATTAATTGTCGTATTTTAATAACCTATAAAACTTATCAAAATGAAAATGATGCATATCTAGAAATTTGATAACTTTTTTTTTAAAAAATGAGCTATTTTTATGACATGATATATAGTATTTAATATCAATATAGTTTGAAAATACAACATAACAATTGTTTATATTTGAGGTTTTGGAAAAAAATCAAAATTATAAGGCATACATTTATATAAGTATATATATATATATATATATATGAAAAATACATGATTATTAATTTATGATATTATTGGGACTATATTTTATAAGGAAATTTCAGAAAAAATTATTATCTTATCGAATTTTGCTATTTTTTACACTAGCTCAACTTGGGACCAGCAAAATTTATTAATTTATAGTGTTTATTAATTTATAGAGTATTAACTTATAGAGGTTTATATGTATGTACTTCCATAGCTAAGAGAATAGTTTCTAATCGGAGAAACGAATTTCTCATACCTGGACAATTACAATATGTTCGATTCATACATCAGACTATTGGAGTACTGAAACATACATTGACTTCTAAAATATTTGAATTCCATATCCAGACTTATGATTTTGTGCTTAAATATACAAAAAAGTGATTAATTATTAATTCTGTTAATTTCTCTGTTAAGTCAATCTGACGTAGATTCCAAGTGTGCAGACAAACAGAATTAAACGACGTCGTTTAAAATAAAACAAAAAAAAAATGTAGCAACCTAGACTCAAACCTATGTAAGGTTAGATGCAATAATCTCTCCATAACCACTCAGACACATTAAATGCTTGCGATAAATTGAACAAAGAATTATTATATTCTCCCTCCCTCCTCTTTCCCGAAATTGTACTCTCTCCTCTTCTTCTCTTTCCCGAAATTGTACAGCGAAGAATGGGGACAATGGCGTAATCTAAAAACCAAGTTCATGGTCCGAATGGTGACCGCGGTTTTGGTTGTGCGGGGAAAGCGGTTTTAGAATGCGGTGCGGTTCAACTGCGGTACGTGCGATTTGCGGGACAAGTGCGGTTTATACAAAATAAGCGGTACAGAATGATATTTGATTGGTGAAAAAAATATTTGCGGTTCAGTATTAATTATGTGAATGGTAAAAAAAGGAAAAGCGGTGCGGATTATATATATTATAAATAAATTTATTAATAATTTGTATGTTTTTATATTATTGTATGTTATGAATTAATAATAAAATAATTGTATTTATAAATCTTAAATACTATAGTTGATCAAAAAGTAATTTTTATTGACATATTGAT
Source organism: Camelina hispida (assembly GCA_023657505.1). Classification (NCBI taxonomy): domain Eukaryota; kingdom Viridiplantae; phylum Streptophyta; class Magnoliopsida; order Brassicales; family Brassicaceae; genus Camelina; species Camelina hispida. The sequence goes on from CP094632.1 coordinate 30,199,297, forward strand.
AAAATGTTCAACTATATAAAGATACAATTTTTTTTTAAAAAAATTATCGATTATTTTGATTTTCCCATAACATATTTGCAATAGTATCTCTTATTTGTGCCATAGCTTCTCCATCTGCTATCTCTGTTGCATCCATGTCACCTATATCATTTTCAAAATTTTAAGTACATAACTTATTCTAAACTATTTATAAATTGATTAAAGTACATAAGTTATAACTTTAATAAATATTTCAGTTATTTAAGTTATTTTTGTTGGATAAAAATTATGTTAATAGTATCTAATTTAAAAATAAATAATGTGATGATCAATTCAAATTTCTTAATAACTAAATAAATACAGTTTAAAATTTATAATTTTGTGATAACAATAATAATTAAATTATAAAATAAATTACCTTCAAAGTGATGATCCTATCTTCCGGTGAGAAGAAGAAAAAAAAAAAGGAACGAAAGAGAGAGAGAGAGATTTTTTATGTGTGTATTCATTCGTTTGCTTTCTTACCTTTTATATACAGCTTCTATTATTTTTAAATTTCTTTTATTATTTGGAGAGTGCGGTTTTATTGGACCGCTAGGTTTTGTGCAGACTGTAAAATTGAAGTGCGTTATTCTATCTCCTTATGTATTATTGTTGTTTTGAAAAACGCAAATCATTTACTTTTAGAAAAACAAAAAACGCACACTAATGGAGAAAAATGATGACTGGTGACTCATTAGCGTTATTGTACTTTTTTTTTGAAATCCGCAAATATACATGTCGCCATTCAACACCAGTTTAATCAAAAACCAAGACTTTAACACTGGAAATCTATGGTCTATTGATTCAAAGACTAACCCTAACATAGAGTAATCTAATACAATATATTTTACCATTTAAATCAAAAACCCAGAATCAGATCTGGTTGAGACAGATGAGTATCAAAGCTATTAGATCTGGTCTATGTATATCTTGTTGGAGCAAATAAACTCTAAATTCTTGTTCTTTTCTCTCAGATCTATTTAGTTTAAACATTTTCAAGTGATGAGTTTGAAGAATTATAGAGCTACGGGTGGGAGACCGAGAAATTTAGCGACAATGAGGAAGGATTAGGCCAATATTGTTGCTGTTGAACAACCTTCTTCATGAGCCAGCCAAGAGAGGAGAAGAAGAGATAGAAGAGTATATAGTCAATTATTGTTAATTGTATCACAATAATTTGTTTGTCGCAGTGGTTAAACAAGTCCTTGTCTCGTTACAAGCATTTACACTTCGACTTCAAGGTAAGTAACTTAAGTGGGTCAAATCTCTGATCATTTGTGAGAGATCGTTTGTGTTGATGAAAATAATGCCAATTGTTGTGATATTAAACAGTATATTTTACTTACCGTATACAGTAAAACCTCTATAAATTAATAATGTTGGGACCAAGACATTTTATTAATTTATAATGATATTAATTTATCTACATATTATTATGCTTAGGAATTGAACTTGTAATATTAGAAAACATTATCAACAGTTAATTACATATACTATAGACAAACTGACTTATACACATGACATATATAAATTTAAATCTATGAATAATAATATCAATTGTGCTATTTTAATAGTCTGTCAATTTATCAAATTATAATTGATGAATAACTAAAAATAAAAAACTTAAAAAGTTTAATTATTTTTATGACATGTTATAGAATATTTTAGAGTTATAGTTTGAAAATACAACATTACAATTGTTCTATAGAAATGAGCTTTAGGAGAAACATACATTATTATATTAGTATATATATATAAATTTACATGATTGTTTATTTATGATATTATTGGGACCATGTTTTACATGGAAATTTTAAAAATATTATTATCTTATTATCTTATCAAATTTTGTGTATTTTTACACTGGCACGACTTGGGACTAGCAAAAATTTATTAATTTATAGTGTTTATTAATTTATAGAGTATTAATTTTTAGAGGTTTTACTGTAGTACACTTTCTATTTCTCAATAATATTTGTATACACGATACTTATAGGGAGATTCTCAAAAATAACACCAATTTATGTTTTTCTTCCAAACTTAGCACACACTTTAAAATATTCTAAAATTAGCACACATTTATATCTCTTTTAATTAATTTACTTGTAATCTCAGTTCTTCACTACAACTCATCGTTTCCCCTCATCTCCTCCTCTCTCTGCCATCAAAACCTTCCTGACAAATCACAAGATACAGTAATACGTCGATGGCACAATTTAGATCCCTTTGTCTTTATATTTGCCATAATCGAGACTAAAGCTTAACAAAAACAACCCTAACGAACCCCATGAAACCTTTGTCCCTCCTTTGTGGTGTGATGTTCACGGTGATGACCGATCGAAGCAACTAGTGATGATGACGAAGAGATGAGAGTGAGATTGATTAGGAGGAAAGTGATGAAGGAGATTATCAAAGAGTCTTTAGTGAAGAAAGGCAGATCTGAGATTAAGTATACAACTAATATGACTGATCGTTTGGGTAATTTCGTTGGTCATATGATGATTGAAGCCGCCGAAAAATTTCAGAGCCGAGGTTCAATCTTTGCGCTAGGACGGTTATACAAGTATCCAATTTCGTGCCTCTTGTAATGTCAAGCTTCATTATTTTTTTGTGCTACTTGGTGGTGTTTATTAGTGCCCATAAGGTGTTCGATGGTAGGCCTTTAAGACAAAATAAATTAGTTTTGTTCTGTATTTTGAGCATATTGAAGATTGATTTAAATGGATGTTCTTGTTGCTTATTGATATAATTTTGGAGCTGAGTTAAGTCTAGCATGCACCATCAAGCTTCTATCTTTGTGTTGTTAGATTTAGATGCTGTCTAATGATAAATCTAAAGCATGTTTGCCATAGAATTTGAACTTTGCCCCAAATAACAGTGTCCTATATTTCTGTTTGTACTTTGTTTTAACACTGATTGAACTTCAGGAAGGAATATATGAAATTAAGGAAAGATTGTATGAAATTTGGGAAGGATTTCACAAAATTCAGGAATGATTTTTTGAACTTCAAGATGACTTTCATAAAATATTTTTGGATTTCCTAATATCACAAAAAAAACCTTCGCTAATTGAGTAATCTACTAATATTTGACACATTGAAGCAAAAGACACAAAAATATAGAGTTACAAACACATTAATATGAATTTAGGGCGGTTTAATAATATTCAGGAACAACTCCTTGAAATTCAGGAAGGTTTTCATAAACATAATGGTTGAAAAGTTATATGAAGCTTCTTATTCCAATCATTATCTACAACAATAGAACCAAGCTGATACATAAGACAAAACATAAATAAAATATTCAAAACCTCATTTCTTTAAATTTATGTAGGATTTGATAATGTTTAGGATGTGTTTCATCATATTTAGGAAACTTTCTTAAATTTTAGGAAGGTTTTCTAAATATTCATAAATCCAAAAAAAAGGGTGTCTAGTTTGCATTATTCTCCTTGGCCCTGAGATAAGCGAGCACCTCTCACAAAACAATATTAGCAGCTTCACCATAACTCTCACAGCATCATCCTCACCTCGCATCTCCCAAAATCTATGAGTAACAATCTGAAGGGACTTACAGCCACACAGGGCATACGTCCAGTGAATGCCATTAGCCCTTGTTTCAAGTATTGTTGTAGCTCCCGTTCTTCTGACTAAGTCTGCGTTTCTATCGGGTACCACACAAAACTACAATTATTATCACGTCAACAACAACCAAACACTATATATGAACACAAATCTTAAACACAATTAGATTCTAAACATAGCCACTCTATAGCTACTATACTTTATGATCAAAATCTAATTGAAGCAAATCATCATAAACTCTTACTAAGATATCAAACTTTTGTGGAAACTGAAATTAATAAAAAAAAAAACCTTTGTTAATATCAGATGTTGAAATTTTGTACTTACAATGTCTTGTTGATTCTGTAACATCTGAAGATCTTGTGGATGTGGTGGGTTACTAAACCAATCACCTTTAGGCATAGGTTTAAACTGAGAACCATCTTCTTGATTTCTTCCCCACAAACCGCACTACCGTTGTTTCCGTCAAGAACCATCGCCAAAGTCTGAACCTTTGAAAGATGATTCAACAAATTCAAGACTTTTTTAACAGTTATGCAAAAGTTTGAAACGAAAGATATAATATGAATTTCAAAGACTTAAAAAATAAAAAGGAGGCATTAAAGTAAAATCAAGAGTAATTCATGAATTGAAGAAACAAAATCTGAAAATGAAGATAGAGATAGAGAGAGAATGATAGATTCATTTCTTATAGACTTAAAAAATTGATTTTTGTTGTTTTGGATTCAATTTTGTGGAAACGCCCACCATCAGATTGCTTTATCATTCAACGCTTACCCCAGATTTCTCTTAGCTCTCTTTGCTTTGTTTCGTTTACGATTTACCGTATCTCACCGTCACTACTCTCTTTCATCTTTGCTGATTTAGTTTAGTTTATCTCTATCTCTTTCTTTGGATAAAATATGTGAAGCTATGACAAAACGAAAATGGTAAATTGGACTCCGTCAACATGAAACGGCGGAGAAAATGATATCGATCGTGTTATTTGTAAGTTTTCTATGAAATTAAAAATATTTTATATATTAAATTTGTGCTAAATTTGGAATATTAAAGTGTGTGTGATAAGTTTGGAAAAAAAACTTAGATTAGTGCTATTCAAGGGTTTCTCATACTTATATCCAAACGACTGATGATATTTTAACTGTGATTCACAAAGTAGATCAATTTATATTTGGGAAAAATGTCATTTAAAATCCCCAAGTTAGCATTTTCATTGATTTAAAGCACAAACTCTGGATTTGAAGGTAAAAAACACCAATCTTTTGTTGACTTCCAAATAATTCGGCAAACTTTTGTTGACCTGGTTATTTGAGGCACAATGTAATTTGGCCAAACGGAAAAATTAGACGGGGTTAATTATCTGTTAACAAGATCCGTTAATAGCAAAACGACGCTGTTTATAACACCTTAAACGCTTCCAAATTAAGAAATTGATAATCGATAATCTCTTTTCTTCTTCGATTTCTCTCTTCTTCTTCGAGTTCAACATATGAGTTCTAGCTCAGAAACATCGGTGGTAGCTTCGTTTGACCGTGGAGAGCCATCAAAGTGTGTTTGTGAAGCCGGAGTCATCAGTTGAATTCGAAGAAGAAGATCTAATCGAAGAAGAAAGGAGGAATCGAAGAAGAAAGGAGGAATCTCAAATCAGGTTCGATTTGAGGATGTAAATTAAAGAAGAAAACGACTTCATTTTACCAACTAACGGATATCGTCAACGCCTAATTAACCTCGTTTAATATCTCCGTCTGGCCAGTTAATGTTGTGCTTCAAACGGCGAAGTCAACAAGACTTCATGATTTAAATAGAAGTCAAGAAAAAAAGTGAGGATTTTTTTCAACAAATGAAGACTTCGTGATTTAAATCAACGAAAATGCTAATTTGGGGATTTTAATGACATTTTTCCCATTTATATTTTAAAAGAAGTAATAAAATGAAAGTAAGAAGTAGAAAAAAAAAAAAAAAAAAAAAAACTGATATAGAATGAGCTGCAACCGTCTCATTTCCGTGAGGCATACCCGTAAGCAAAACTGGCATATCCACCGATACAAACAGAAGGTAGCTAAGGCCGGTGTAAAATCGCCAAAATTGTTAGGGTTTCTGTTCAATTTTTGAAAAATGGGCCTTAAATTACATATGAAAAAATTTTTAAAAATTATTTTGGGATCTTAAAATACACTACTTTTGTGTTAATTTAAAGTGGTCTCAGTACAAATGCACATCTTGCACCTCCCTATAACCGGCAATATCAGCAGCCCTGAGCCTTTGGCAACTGCTATAAGCTTTGGGAGGTTACCTTCTTGTTCGCTTTCGCGTTCAGGAGAGTGTCCTTGATCAAATATCGATCCTGGCCAATATGGATCACCTGTCGGAACATGCAAAGTCGGCTCTACTATGTAAACACTCTCGCCAAAGGTGTCACTACTGATTTTATCTGAGACAAAGATCAAATATGGTAGATCAGAATGGCCCACTGGAGAGTCCATTTCCAAAAAGCAATGTCATTAAGCATTCTCTTAGTGGGTCTATCCCTGGAAAAAAATATATATATCAATGGAACTAATCAGATACCGATTAAAGAGTGTTTGGCTTGAAGGGATTCATTATTTATTTTTTCTAAAGACTTCACCTATGGGATGGGAAGGAAGTAGATTCTGGACTTCCACGTGTTACGGAAAAACTCACCCAAGGTGGACTTGTGAATAGAAAAAACTCACAACTTCAAAGTACAATTTAGCGGAAAATTATTTCATGAAAATAGAGATTCACAAATTAAAAATTTTAGTGGACAAGAAACATAATAAGGTTGCGGATCGCTTAGCAAAAAGAACCGTTAATGCCTCTTACAAGCTTTGTAACTTATTTTATGCTCCTTCCTTCATTGTAAACATCCTCTCTATGAAGATAGCTATCTAATTAATCAATTAAAGCTGTTAAAAGAAAAAGAAAAAAAAAATTAGGAGAATATGTACTTCCATAGCTAAGGGAATAGTTTCTAATCTACACAGGACCTACTCTATAACACAATTATTTTGACAAGAATTTAATATTCACAGTAAAGTAGATATCATTTAACAAAACAAAATAAAGTATGAAATACTTGTCACTTTATAAATTAATGATGTCCATCCATAAAAATCAAAATTTTGCCTTCTTTTGCATTACATGTCCTAAATCCATTATTTTCGTAAACAACCATCAAGTGCACACTAAAGAACAGTAAACCTGTCAATTCTTAATTCAACAAAATATCTCCAACTATATATATTTACATCAAAACCTCCACCCAAATTATAAAGGAAAAAATATATATATACAACAGCATATGATAAATGAACATGATCAAAACATCTTTGTATGAACATGACCAAATTAAGATGTGTTTATTAAAAAATTACCCATCTACATCTTTATTATATAAACTATGAGATATTTCCTTTAATTTATTAGATACGAATATGTAAAATCGTATTTTTCTCCTTGATTGTAAAAGACAAAAACAAAAAAACACTAATTTTATCTCCGGATAGATCCAAAGTAAAGGATCAGAACGGTGGGAAAGCTTTGCCATAACGATTAATGTTAGAGAAAAGTCCAACAAGATCTTGCTTGTACGGCAAATATGATTTTCTCTTGTCTTCTTCTTTCATCGCTTTATTCCTCAGATAGAACTTCTCATGTGCTGATACCGCCGTAACTACTTTCTCCTTCTTCTTATTCGTAGATTCGTCTACTACTGGATTCAAGAATTTGAGTGACTGTTTACCATCGCTTTTACTTCTCTTGAGAAGGTCTCTCAAACGCCACCGTTTCGTTGACCATGACGATGTAGAAGAAGAGCCTGTAGATTTGCTTTTTCTGCATCCTCCGCTTGGTGACATCTCCGCCGTGGATCTCGCCGGTGTCCACGGACAATAGATCTCGCTTGGAATCTCGTCGAACTCATCCTCATCCTCGTCGTCGTCATCGGAAGAGGATGAATACGTTTCTTGCTGCGGTGGTTGCTCGTTGCTGCGTTCACGGAGGAACAGATCCTTCAACGGAACTATAACGGCCTTCTCCTCCGGCAACGTTTCGCCGGAGATTAGATTCTGGTTAAAAACAGGGAAAACGAGTCCACCGTCGTCGGGAGAAGACGTCGCCGCCGCAGCCGCCAACGAAAACTCGAATTCTTCGTCTGATTTCTCTCTGTAACAAACTCGTTCGGCGATCTCCGCGAGTCGATCGCCGGAATAAGTACTGAAGCTAGGTGAAAACGACGCCGTGTAAGCGCTAGAATCATCGTATTTCTCCATTGGAATCGGATTGTTACAGTTGACAAATGAAAAGAGCGTGTGAAAGAAGAGAGGTTTTTGATGGAGTTTTGCTTTAATGGAGTTTTGTTCCTTTTTGTCTAGTTGTGTAAATTAGCCGTATATATAGGAGGAAGTGGTTGGGGCACATGGAAATGGCAATTTCAGTAAATAACTGAGTGTAAGTGTTTTTTTAATGTGTGTGACTCATTTGTGTTAAAGCTAAGAAGAGATGATGGAAGAAGCAGCATAACGTGGAGTTTCTAGAAGCGAATCCCGCTACTTGATCCAGAAGTTTTGGTGTATATGAGATTTTTTATGTATTTTCAAATCAGCTTGACAATGATATATTTCAGCCAACTAATGTTGGTTACATGCAATTTATTAAAACATCTGGACCCATATTAGTACTGAAAAATAATGACCGAAAGTTTTACATAAAAGCAATAGATTATTGTGTATACAACCAAACTCAAACATAACTGAAAAATCTGAGTCCGAGCCATATGAATAGTTAAAATTTTGAATGGAGTTAATTTTTTTTATCCGAACCGAACCGAGAGCCAAATTTTATTAAATTTGGAAAAATTTGGATTTGGTTTCCCATAACACTAAAACAAATTCATTCAAAACTCAACGAAATCCGACAAATTTAGTGTTGAAATTGATCCATAAACCGAATGACTATATGTGTTAATGAGTGCTCGAAAAATGCTAATCAGTCTATTTTCTGTTTTATTTAATGATATATTTGTTCTATTTCATTTAATGATTTCAGGTTTCATTTGATGTTTATTTTACTAGTATCTTATCATTTATTATTGGCTAAATTATGTAAAATAAAAAACAAATAATTGGCAGAATCCATTTGGTAATTTAGTTATGTAAAATGGCAGAATCCGTTTGATTAGTTGGCAGAAAAATGATATGTGTTTCATTCAGATAAAACTGTAATATAGTAAATTGGGTAATTTTTAAATTACAGCATGTGCATATATGAGAAAGAAAAATTAGTGTCAAAAATTCTTTGCAAGAAAAAAGATGCAGACTTTTTAGCTAAAAGACTAGTTTCATAAAGACCGTCACCGTTGTACATATATAGAAATATATATATTAATCATATTGTTTTATGGATATTTCGTTTTCATAGTAAACAGACGACAAATATATAAGATGCATACATCATCGATCACGTCTCACTAGTTCAACAGCCATTTTTTAAGTTAACATTTTCAATGTTTTATATGATTAATTTGTTGAAATCTTCATATTCTTGTGTGATGTATGTGTGTGATGCAAAGTTGAATTGTAGTCCAAGTACTCTAAATATAAAGGAAAATGCATACGTAATTGCTGACAATAAATAGAACGAACTCATGAATCATGGCTGATGCGTTGATTCTAATATTTTTGTTTCATTTTTGTTACAATAATGTATTGTAATCTTAGCTTCTCGAAAACGAACGTTCGAATTCGAATCATTTCATTTTTCTAACCCACCACGATAATATATCATTGATAGAGCAATAAATACGATAATGTTATAAGAATTTTTTCTCACATGGGCACATATACGTACAATCTGTATAACGTATAATAATACTTCTAGAAGTCGTTATCACATTTCTTGACGAAGTCTTGTGAGCGAAGTAAAAGAGACTTGCAAATCGCCATCAAAATCAAATCACAATTTTTTTACATTTATTTTCTTCCACCATTAAGACCAAATCGTCACATTATCCGGATTCAGTGTTATACAATTCTATAATGTTTGATTTAATATTGTTTTGCGTAGTTGTATAAAAATCAAATGTTTATTAAACATACCACGCATTAAGAAAACGTTGACCGAGGAAACAGTATCTCTAGAACTTGTGAGTTGTCATAGTATATATGAAAAATAATAACCAAATTGAAAACTAGATTCACACCATGATATGATTTAACAAGTTGAACAAAATACTTGGTTCATAAACCAATTATATTGCCTTTATGCACAATTAACAAACTCGTGCCTGAGCATGCATTAAGTAATTAATTAACTTATCATCAAAACATTTATTGCATCCTTTATTATACAGCGTCTGATATGTATCATCCTAAGTGTTTTGCAAGATTAACCTCATTAGTTAACACATTACATGCGAATAACACACTTCTTCAAATCAAGCACCTACACCTTATAGCTCCTAATCCATTTTCTGGATATCAAAAAATACATGAACAAATTTTAAAATGTCGAACTTTTCTTTTTAAATAATTAAATTGATAGTATCGGACCCACCATAATATCATTGTGAAAGTAATCCAACCATAATAGATTGTTAAATAAATTATTCTGAATGAACATGTATTATTTACAATAAATAAAGAATATATAAAAGGAACCTGTTAAATAGTCTAACTTTATCCAAAAAAGTATAACTAGAACCTTTTTTTTTTTGTAAATAACTAGAACTTAGATAAAAACAGTTATACTCTAGATAAATCGCACTGAACTTCCTAAAAATAGCTAAAAATTAAACACACTCTCAAATTTAAGTAGTCCACACTACAATCTATATTTACAAAATCAGGAATAACAACGAACCTAAGTGTCGTAAAATATGAATCAATTCCAAGAATCTCTTCTCGACAAATTTGCTCTAAGATGATGCAAGGTAACTCAACTTGCACCGGAAGCTCGTCGGGAACAGCACTTGGCGCAGTCTCTGGTCCGTTCTGTTCTCCTCTGTTCAACTATAATATCGTGGTACATTGGTCTGAACTTAATCTGAAAAGCCCTGTAAGTGAAATACGGCAAGAGAGCAGAGAACGTCACAAGGAAAGAGTTGAGCCAACATATCGGACTCGGTGCTGAAGTCTCGACGAAGACCTTATACGCGGTTGTGGAAAACGTTGGAGGAAGAGAACCGTAGATGACAAGAAACAGATACCAAACCCCAATGCTTCCCCATATGAAGCAATGTTGGATCCAAGTGAAGTAGTTTAATCGAAATCGCCATTTTGGCAATTCACTGTCCAGACCACGGAAAGAGTACATTGTGACTCCAAGAACCGAGTAATCAAACAACTTGGCCGTCCTTCCGGAAAGCTTGAGCTGCCATTGTGTTGATTTGTGAGGAAGAAAATGATCATTGAGCTTATGATACCATTCAACATCCAACCAAGGATCCGTTCCCAGTTGGAATAATATGTTTTGTACTCCTTCTTGATACAACAACGGATACTGCGGCAAAAAAAGAAAGTAATGTGACTATTTCTACAATCTCGATCGAGAGAGAAAGAGAACTTTTACTTGAGACAAAGACGAGCAGAGACATCTTGATCAAACAACTCCAAGGGCTATGACGGGAAGTGAAGTGAAGAAGACGTTGAAGCAAGACATGTACCAATCGTTATTAAGCCGGTTTTGCCAGAGAAAGAAGCATAAAGCTTCGTACCTAAAACAGCGTGAACCCGAATGTGAGATTCTTGTAGAAGAAGTAACATATCTGAATATCACAAGGAACCAATCAGAAATAAGAATAAAGACTCTTTAATATTCTTGAAATGAGTTAAGAGTTTTTAAAGCTTGTTACCATCAATGCGATTCTGTCTATAACACCAGTGGCCATGAACAAGCAACAAACGTTCAAGAAACCGAAACTGAGCAATCGCAAAATCACTAGCCATCACTGCCTGTATAAAAAAAAAAAAACTTCATGGCTTTAATAACCATTACATAGTAAAAAAAAAAAAAAAGCTAGTAAGTAATTTAGTAGTACCTGCATTCCTTCAGCACCCACTTATACCAACTCCAATATCAGCTTCTTGAAGCATTCCGACATCATTCGCACCATCTCCAATGGCTAATGTTGTTCCTACCTGTCCCGTTCTTTACCAATCTTGTAACCTAACATATATATATTCTATGCATCTCAATCAGATTACTTCAATATTGTGAAAAACAAAACACGAAGTGGGTAAAGCGAATCTTACGAGAGCCTTCTGTTTAGGTGAAGACCGGCAACATATACAGAGTTACATCGAATCGCAAGTTCCAGAACTCTTTCTCAAGCTTTGCGGTCTAATGCAAAAGTTAAGGACTTTTCCATCAATCCACTACCCAACATTTCCGAGTTTTCTTTAAGCTGAATCATCGGTCGCAAGCAGCAGTTTGTAACATTTCCTTCTCGTAACTGTTTCTTAATACTCTTGAAATGAAGCCTAGTAACAAAACAAATAAACAAATCACATTTACCAATTATAACATATAAATTCCAACTAAACGGCCCAGAACAAAGAAAAACAATCTACCTTTGCAACAGCCTCTTTGTCTCCTTGTTTTTCCAAAGGCTTCAAATGTTCAGACGAATCTAGAGTTATCAAAATCTTTTTCCATGCCTTCCTCTTAAAAAGACTACAAACATAATCTGTCCACAAACAACACAACTTAGTTCCATTTGAAATTTGAATATTCCCACAGAAAAAAAAAAGAAAGATAATCATATATTAGAAGTCCTGTAAACTACCCGATGTTTATTGCGGTTTTCTGTCTTATCACCGGTTTTTAAAACCCATATCTTGACTCCAGCCTGAGATTACTTTGCAAATACAATCTGGAACCTGTTAACAAGAAAAATGCCAAAAAAACAAATGATATGCTAAAGTAGCAGAAACTGAAACAAATTAACCAATGTCATTTTGTTATACTTACACCTTTCTGCAGTTTGTCTTCCACTGCAGTAGAGCCTAGAAGAATCAAATCCTTCTCAATCTTATCAGCAGCTGCATCAATCAAAGCATCTCTATCTTCAGTAACCAAAGTTTTGGCATTCACAAACTCCTCTTCCCATACTCTGTACTCTTCTTCATCTATTTCTCTGTATGTAATCACCAGTGTTCTCAAACCTGCCTCTGCATACTTCTTGATATGTTCTTTTGTCTCTCTCTCATTTTGCCGTCCGTGTTTCGCAAGTCTTTCAAACATTACACTGAACACATGACAAATCAAAATAAAGTACACATCTAGTGACTCATAAAATATTTTCAAGACTATAACTTTATCCAAATCAAGAAACCTGTCTGCGCCTTTTGACAGCAACAACAACCGGTCTTCCGGATTTCGAACGATTACTGACATTCTTTTCCGTGAACTGCTGAACTCTAGGACATGAAGAAGCTCATATACTCTGCATTTAACACAAATGTGATCAATTCATTGAAATGTTGTCTTCTCATGTTAGAGAAATCAAGAACTGTGATAGATAGATACCTGTCAACTTTTTCACCAGTCATATGGTCAATTTCATGCAAGGAGATACTAGTTTGAGACCTTGAAAAGAACTCAAATCCAAGCTCTCGAGAAGCAATGACAAAAGCCGCTTCATCAGGAGACTCAGCTTCATATGTGATCTCTCCAGTATCACTGTTCACATCAGGAATAGCAGTGTGACAAATGGCCAGTACCCTAAAAAACTTCTGGAGGAGTTCTGCATGCGGTTGAGTAATCCATTCCCATCAACAATTCTCTCATCCCAGAAGTTAAAACCTTAACAGACTTTGTCGAGCTCGTTTTCTTCTTCTCCTTAATGTATAAAGAATCATCATCACCAACTTCTTCTTGAGGTATAAGACCTTTTTGCTTTCTCAAGGCCATTTCTACTTCAGTCATACCACGTCCATAAGCAGTTCCAGCAATCGAACATTTCACAAACTCCATTGAGTTGCAAGTCAGAGTACCTGTTTTATCCGAGAGAATTGTATCGACTTGACCAAGTTCTTCATTTAGATTAGACGTTCTTGCACGAGCAGGCCTGTCTGTTTCCTCATGGTACATTTCTTGATCTTGGTTTATAAAAATACTCTGTAACACCTTCACAACCTCAATCGATACATACAAAGATATCGGTATTAAGTAACCATATAGCATTAGAGCTGTCAAGAAATGAAAGAAAGAAGCAGCAACAGCTCTCTTGGGATCATAGAAAACAGTAGTCTGATCAGGTCTAAGGTACCATCTTCTTAGCTTCCCGTTATCACTCACACCTCTTCTCGTTGCAATCCCAAAGAACACAGATCCAGTAAACGCTATCACAATCAAGATACTGAAGAGAATGTAAATGATCTTGTCCATTTTTTTCTCAATCTTACTCCTCTTGGAAGGAGGATCAGTAGCATTCTGCATCACTTTAGTATCATGACCCGTGAAAACAACCACGCCGTGGACGTAATCTGTATTCTTCAGCTTTGAATCTCTCAATAGTATCTGTTGAGGAGATAAAGGATATTGCTTTCCTTCATAGTGAAGTGTTCCCACAAAGGAATAAAGATGCTCATTAGGATCCTCACATTTGATCACTGCTCTGAAGTTCTTGATTGAGTCTTCGTCTGATGTGACCTCCAACGCGTGTTTTGCTTTAGATTAGTTTCCCCATCAAGATTCATGGTTTCAACATAACATATCCCATCTTCATAGCTAGATGAAAGAAGAAGAAGATCAGCTGGAAAATATTCATCTTTATGAACTTTCACAAGATCACCAACTCGGAGATCTTTCCACTTCGTTTCGATAAATGTTCTGTTTTTACCATAAACTTCAACTTTTCTATTGTTAGCTTCAACATCCTAAAAAAACAAGAACACATTAAAAAATCATCAACAGAAAGATGATCATAATCTCAAAAACATCAAAAAGAAAGAAAGAAAAAAAAACCATACTTGTTTCCTTCTCCTTAAATCTTCAACACCTTCTTTAACCATAGTCGCACCGATCACAAACAAGAGCGGTGCAAGAACGCTAGGAGCGGTAAAAGGAGCCAAAGGGCTAAAAGAAACGAAAGCAACAACGAGGAAATAGATATTTGCAACTCTTCTAAACTGCTCAACAGAGACTTTGGGATGAAATTAGCAGCGGTGTACTTAGTGGTTGATACATAATTCCCTTTGTAATTAAGCTGAAGAGCCTCAGGGTTATCAGGATCATTACAGAAGACAACTCTCGAGTAGCCTCTTGAACCAATCTGAGAATGATCTTCTCCAGAGGAAGGTTTAAAACACTTGAAAGAATATAATTTACTCAGTTTCATCCCTTTTCTCCTCTCTCCAGCCATAGATTAAGAACTTTAGCAATCAGGACATTTTTTCTCAATCCCCAGAACTTCAAGAACAATCACTCAACAAGATCACAAAGCCATAAATGTAGTAGCTGAAGAGAACTAGCTTGAATTAAAGTAGTGTGGATAAGGTAATCTAGAAGCTACACTAAACAGTAA
>CP094632.1:30214546-30232407 GCA_023657505.1 Camelina hispida
TCCGTACCAAGCTCTAGGACTTGTTTCAATCCATACAACGCCTTACTCAACAACAAGACTTTTTCTTCTTCTCCTTCGACTATAAACCCAGGCGTTTGTGCAACGTAATTTCCTCTTCGAGTTCTCCATTGAGAAATGCTGATTTACATCCATTTGATAAAGCTTCCACTTCTTTTGTGCAGCTAGAGCAAATATGGTCCTTATTGTATCATGTCTTGAAACAGGTGCAAATGTTTCAAGATAATCAACACCATATGTTGAGAAAATCCTTTTGCCACTAATCTTGCTTTATACTTGATTGGATCCCATTTGCATTGGTCTTGATACGATAGATCCACTTCACGCTAATAACGTTTTTCTCTTTTGGTTTCTTCACAAGTTGCCATGTTCCATTTTTCTCTATCATCTTGATTTCCCTCTTCCATGGCACTTCTCCATTCTCTTGATCTTGGAGGCTTCATCATATGTCTGTGTTCCTCTGTTGTGAAAAAACATGCTTCATATGCTGGAATCGCTTCTTCTAGATTCGCCCTAGGTGCGATTTGCATTATATCAGTGATGGACCTGTATCTCTTTGGCGTTTGAGAAGATGTTGGAGCGTCTTCTTCTTCATCGTGATTTAGATCACCGGGTTGAGGCAAAACTGGACTGTCGCTTATTTGTTGTTGATCTTCTTCATCTCTCCTGATCTGAAGGATATTGAGAGGAAGACAAAAGTTCTTCTTCACTTCTTGTCTGTCTTTCCCAATCCCATGTCTTTCTTCTTCAAATGCTACATCTCTTGATATCTCCACCTTCTCATTTTCTAGAATGAGCACTCTATATCCTTTGGATGTACTGCTGTAACCAATGAAGACCCCACGCTTGCTTTTTCATCTAATTTCCTTCTGTTCTCTTTTGGCACATGAACAAAACATAGACTCCCAAAAATCTTTAGGTGACCAATTGTTGGTTTATGACCACTCCACTTCTCAATTAGCGTGATATCTTCCTCCTCTATGGCTTTGGTGGGTAAACGATTTTGCAGATATGTTGATGTATATACTGCCTCAGCCCAAAGCTTTTGAGGTAGTCCTTGATCAGCAATCATGGTTCGTGCCTCTCCACTAGAGACCGGGTTCTTACGCTCTGCAACACTGTTTTGTTGTGGAGAGTATGGAACTGTTACTTGTCTCTCGATTCCCCATTCATGACAATATTCATTGAATTCACTTGACGTGAATTCACCACCACCATCGGATCGAAGTATCTTTATCTTGTTTCCCGATTGAGTCTCCACCAAGGACTTATACTTCTTAAAGATCACAAATACTTCGGATTTGTTTTAAGAAAATATACCCAAGACATGTGAGTGTAGTCATCAATGAACAATAGATGTACCGGCTTCCATTGAGTGACTCGTTTTGCATTGGTCCGCAGACATCAGTGTGAAAATCTCAAGTTTCTCCGTGTGGTCTTTGTTATGGATCCCTTTGGAAATGCATCTCTTGCTTGCTTTCCACGCTTACATGCTCCACATACTTCTCGATTTGCTTGCAACTTTGGTAAGCCATCCACCATCTTCTTCTTTGCATTTGTAGTATTCTCGAATTTCCCACATGACCCAATCTTCTATGCCATAACTCCATTTCTTCTTCTGCTTCACGAGCTGTCATGGCATCTTCTTAGAGAATTCCATTTTATTGGAAAACTGTTTCGAACCATCTTGATTTCCATAATCTTTTTCCCCATACAATCTAAGATTATACACCGCTTTGTCTTCGAACATGACACGGTATCCATGAGATATTATTTGTGGAACGCTTAGAAGATTCTTCTCCAATCCTGGTACTAGAAAAACATCTTTGATGACTCGTGTTCCTTTTTAGTCATGATAGTGATGTCTCCTTTGCCGGCTGTCATTACGACCGCTCCGTTTCCGACTTTGATCGGAACGTTAATACTTCTATCCAATGTTGTGAAGTATTTTCTTCCTTTGTCATGTGATTGGTGCAGCCACTGTCTACCAACCAGATATCTTCTCGCTTGATTGTTGGTGTTTCTTCACTTGCACTGAACCAGCATGTGAATTTTCATCTTCTTCGTCTTCTCTTCAAGACTCATATTTGCACGTTCATATTTCTTTGAACGGCAATCTCTTGAGAAATGTCCTGCTTCACCACAGTTGTAGCATTTCTTCTTACTTTTGGAAACCTTCTGTTGAACACCTTTGTTATTTCTTTCAACAATCAGCCTCTGCATGATTATCCTTTTTGCAGAAACCACACCATTTTTTGCCTTTTACATGACGTTCTCCGAATTTGTTTTCCCTTTTGAAAACAAATTTTTTCCCTCTTGGTTGTGCATTGAATGCTCCTTCGGTCGAACTCTCATACCGTGAAACAACACGATTTTCTTGTGCTTGTAGAGTACCAATTAACTCTGTCACAGCCAAAGTTTGTAGATCCTTTGTTTGCTCCATCACGGCTACGATACTGTCGAATCTTGTAGGGGAGAGATGAGTATCTTTGAACGACTTCATAATCAGTTTTTTCTTCTCCATGGACCCTTAATTGATTTGCCAAATCAATTAACTTTCTCGTGAAAAACTTGATGTTTCACTATCGTTCATCTCAGATTTTCATACTCTCTTCTCAGGGACTGAAGTTTGATCAATCAAACTTGGGAAGATCCTTGAAACTCAGATTCCAATGCATCCCAAGCGATTTTAGAAGTAACTACTGGTGCTATACGCGGAAATATTTGATCCGATACTGCCGTTTGTAACAGTTGCAGCGCCATCAAATCCTTCAATGATGTTTCCTCCATGGTTTGTCTTCGTGATGATGTATCAACATTCTCTGGATCTGTTGGAACACCATTCTCCACCACTTCCCACAACTTCTTTGTCTTCAGAACCGTCTTTATTTTGATTCTCCAGAAATCATAATTTTCTCCATCAAATATCGGAATTACTTGATGAGATGTCGTCTCCATCTTCTCTGTTCTTGCTTGAACTTTTTACTTAAATAGGCCCTTGAATCAGTAGGACTCTGATATCATGTTAGAAGCAACGACTTCTTCTTCTTTTACAGAACAGAGCAAGTGTTTGCTTTGTTGTTTTGTTTTGCTGTTTGTAGAGAACAAATCATAGTAATAGAAACAGACCTTTTATTGATAAAAAAAACTTGTGTGTTTACATCATAGTTTCGATGCTTAAATAAATAAACAACAGACGCAAATAAGAGTTCAATCTCTTCTACTTGTGACGTTTAGACAATACGACATCATTGAAACATCACGACTCTTAACTAATAATTAACTTAATACATTACAAACTCAATTATCGATTAACAATATCCTGGTGCAAAACTTTATCAAACGTTAGCGATCTGATTCGTTTAATCAGCTTTCCTTCAGCGATAGCGAATAAGTAGAATTGAAATGGGATCACAATCAGGTCAGTTAAGCCAAGCGCGACGAAAAAGAGCCCAAAACGAGAATCACTCTTTAGTTGATTTGAAGGCTCAAAGAAAATCCTGATCATGTGAGACAAAAGCAAACCTTGGACAGGGAACACAATACCGTGAATCGCTGCAGCCAATGAACCAACCAACAAAACAGAAGTCTCTGGTTTGTTAAGGTGGGCAAGCCTTCTCAATGATACTTTCTTGGCCGTTTGATTTTTGGTTGAAGAGATATTCTCGGGGAACTCTTCCGTCTGGTTCAAGCTAATCACTCCCGGTAAACCAAATACAGATGTGCTAGTGAAAGTATGGCGGCTACCTGATGAGTTCCTTCTATGGATTCTATTTTGGCTACCCGAACTTCCGGTTTCGAAACTCATTTCAGATTTTTCTGGTTCCTTGTCTCTTGCTTCTTCTTTCTTAGATCCTTCTTGTAGACGAACTAGCTCTGAGTATGCTCCCTCTGGATCTTGAATCATCTCCTCATGAGTTCCTGGTTAAAACATTTGTTCATATACATAAGAAAAATAAAAATTATGATTACGTGTATTGTAAGGTATTATACAAAACCCTAACCTTTCTCGATGATTTTTCCCTGTTGCACAACAGCGATTATATCGGCGGTTCTAATGGTCTTAAGTCGGTGAGCCACCACTACAGTGGTCCTACTCAAAATTAAATTTACAAGAACGTCTCCTGAACCACACATTCAGATTCTGCATCCAAAGCGCTTGTAGCTTCATCAAGAAGCAATATTTTAGGGTTTTTTCAAAATCGCCCTTGCAATCGCGATCCTTCGCTTTTGCCCACCTGATAATTGTGTCCCATGCTCTCCTACCATCGTTTCCAAACCCTGGAAAAAGAAATCTGAACTTGTTTTACCGACCATATTGATTAATTATAGCTAAAGTTGAACTTACCTGCGGGAGAGTTTTTCGATGAATTTACTGGCGTTAGCGAGCTCAAGTGCGGTTCTGATTTCTTGATCGGAGGCATCCTTTTGCCATAAACAATGTTTCCCTAATTGTGGTCGCAAAAAGTATAGGTTCTTGGCTTACGAGACCAATCTTACTTCTGATCCATCTCACTTGAAACTTTAAGTCAATTCCATTAATTAAAACTTCTCCTGATTCCGGATCGTAGAATCTCTCTATTAGACTGATCACTGTTAATTTTCCACTACCGCTCTGACCCACCAAAGCCACGGTCATGCCATTCGGTACAGTCAACGAAAAACCAGCAAAGATCTGCACGTCAGGTCTAGCCGAATATCGAAAGTAGACGTCTCTTAGTTCAATGTCACCTTTAATTTCTTCCAAAACCACTCCACTCATGTCATAAGCATCGATCTTTGGTCTTCTTTTGATTGTCTCGAACATTTTGTAAGCTGCAGCTTGTCCGTCAGCAAAAGCGTTTTAGAGAAGGCAATGTCTGTCCCAACGCCCTACGAAGTGAATTGAATGTGTAAGAAGTTAAGGCTTTTAGTATCACAAGATTTTTTCGAGGACAAGTAATTAATTGTTTTACTCACATTCCTCCAGTCAAGATTGACATAATCACGTTTATGACTTGACCTCCATTATATCCTTTCTCCATTATTAGCCGAGCACCGTACCATATCGCAAAACCATAGGCACAATATACCACAACCATCATTATCCCAATGCCTAGACCAGAGTATAGCCCTTGTTGTACCATAGATGTGTAGGCAATCTCAAGCTTCTTCTCATATTTCTCCGTTGCTTGTTTCTCTCCAGTGAACGCCACAACCTGAATAAATAAAATTAAAAAATCAAAATATTGATATGTTATTTTTTAAAACATGAGAATTTAAAACCCCGGAAGAACTCACTATTCTAATCGACTCAACGGCTTGTTCTACTACGTTACCAGTGTTGGTATAAGCTTGAAGAAGCTTGGAGATCAAGCTAAGTATATTTAGGAGGATCTAAATATACATATCAGATTTGTTAGTTTTACTTTCTTTAGGAGTTATCTAAAGTAAGTTTTCCAAAAGTGTTTTGAAAATATAATCTCTATATAAGGAGGTGCTTAGGTGTAGCACAACTTATGAGCTTTTGAGAGAGATTGTATTTGAGAGAGATTGAGAGAGCTTAAAGGTTTTGAGTAAGTTTCCTTTGAGATTAATAAAGAGAGTTATTCTTTGTTATAGTTCTTAATCTTTCTAAACTTCATTTGGTATCAGAGCGTGAATCCGATCCATACGTGAGAGAAGAGCCATGGGTGAAATTATTCCTGCACACAAGTTGAAAGAAGGAGGACCATCATCGATCCAGTGTCCTATGCTAAACAGTACAAACTATACCGTGTGGACCATGAAGATGAATGCTACGCTCCGTGTACACAAGTTCTGGGAGACTATCGATCCTGGTCTGATGATGAAGAGAAGAACGACTTAGCTCGAGCTCTTTTTTTCCAATCCATTCCTGAATCCTTAGTCCTGCAAGTCGGTAATCAAGTGACTGCAAAAGCAGTTTGGGATTCAATAAAATCGAGAAATCTCGGCGCTGAGCGAGTACATGAAGCAAGGCTACAAACTCTTATGGCCGAATTTGATAGGCTTAAGATGAAGGAAAGCGATACAATTGATGAGTTTGTTGGCAAATTGTCAGAAATTTCTACTAAATCAGCATCACTGGGTGAGACACTCGAAGAATCAAAAGTTGTGAAGAAATTTCTCAAGAGCTTGCCAAGAAGAAAATATATACACATAATTGCTTCTCTTGAACAAGTTCTTGATCTCAAGACCACAACCATTGAAGATATAGTAGGAAGATTGAAGACATATGAGGAAAGAGTTTATGATGAAGAAGATTCACAAGACAACCAAAGCAAACTCATGTACGCCAATACATATTCACAGTTTTCTCAAGAAGGAGGACGAGGCAGAGGACAAGGTCGAGTCCGTGGAAGAGGCAGAGGAAGATCCGACTATCAACAAAGAGACAAATCGAGAATAACCTGCTATCGTTGTGATAAGCAAGGTCACTATGCTTCGGATTGTCCAGATCGTTTGCTCAAGTTGATTAAGGCTCAGGAAACCCAAGAGAATGGTGAAGAAGATACTCAAGAAGCTGAGTCACTTATGATGCACGAGATTGTCTTTCTTAATGAGAAGAATGTGCAACCAAAGATGTTCGATACTTGCTCGGATAAAGCTTGGTATTTAGACAATGGGGCTAGTAACCACATGACAGGAAATCGAGCTTGGTTTAAACAAGATTGACGAGTCTATCACAAGAAGAGTAAGATTCGGTGATGACTCGTGCATTGATATAAAAGGAAAGGGATCAATCTTGTTTATGACCAAAGGAGGAGAGAAGAAGATACTAGCTGATGTATACTACATACCAAACTTAAGAAGCAACATTCTAAGCTTGGGACAAGCTACTGAATCAGCCTGTGACATCAGAATGAGAGAAGATCAGCTAACTCTACATGATCGAGCAGGTAATCTTTTGGTGAAAGCGACACGATCTCGAAACAGGCTATATAAGATTGACATGGAAATCGAAAGCTCTCGATGTCTGCAACTTGAGAGACTAAGTGAATCAGCACTGTGGCATGCTTGCTTAGGACATGTCTACTTTGACACGTTAAAAACAATGGCGTCACGGCAAATGGTCATAGGAATAGCAAGTGCTCCGATAAGAAAGGAAGTATGTACGTCATGTCTGTTAGGAAAACAAACAAGACAAGTGTTTCCTAAAGCAACTTTGTATCGCTCTTCACAAGCCTTAGAGCTCATACATGGGGACCTCTGTGGACCTATCTCCCTCCACAGCCGCGAACAAAAGGTATATATTCGTATTGATTGATGATCACTCACGATACATGTGGACAATACTTCTGAAGGAGAAAGGTGAAGCATTTGGAAAATTCAAAGGATTCAAGGCATTGGTTGAACAAGAGACTGGAAATAAGATCAAAACGCTGTGAACAGACAGAGGTGGAGAATTTGTTTCTCATGAGTTTCAAACATTCTACGAGAAAGAAGGAATTGCTAGGCAATTAACTGCTCCATACGCGCCGCAACAGAATGGTGTCGTTGAAAGAAGGAACAGAACGTTGTTGGAGATGACAAGAAGCCTTCTAAAGCACATGAATATGCCAAATTATCTGTGGGGAGAAGCTGTGAGACATGCTACGTATCTCATTAACTGAGTGGGAACAAGAACTCTAAGCAATCAAACACCTTACGAGTCTCTCAAGAACAAGCGGCCTAATGTAGAACATCTAAGAGTGTTTGGATGTGTGAGTTATGCGAAAGTCGAAGCACAACACTTGAGGAAGCTGGACGATAGATCAAAACCACTTGTGAATCTCGGAACAGAACCCGGCTCAAAAGCTTACCGACTCTTAGATCCTTCGTCTCGCAAAGTCGTGGTAAGCAGGGATGTATTCTTTGATGAGAATAAAAGCTGGAAGTGGAACTTGTCAAGTTTGGAGCCCGATGAAGAACCAGGAACGTTTACCATCAATTTTGGAGAGTTTGGAAATCACGGTGTCAGAAACAACGATGAAGATGAAGAAACAGAGGCAAACAGAGCAAGCGATAACAAAGAAGAAGAAAGTGTCGACAGCAAGCCAGAAAACCGTTCTTTACCGGATATGATCGAACTAGTTAACCAACTAGAACCGGTTATGGATCCAATTGAACCAGCTCTCAGATGATCCACGAGAACGAGAACAACACTGGGTTATCTCAACGATTATATTCTTCTAGCAGAGATCGAAGCGGAATACCTTTTGTTGGCTATTAATGAGGAACCTTGGAACTTCAAGGAAGCCAGCGAGCTCAAAGAGTGGAGAGACGCCTGTGATGAAGAAATCTTTTCGATCATTAAGAACAAAACATGGAGCTTAGTGGATCGTCCCATCGGTGTAAAGCTAATTGGCTTGAAGTGGATCTTTAAAGTAAAGCGGAATTCTGATGACACCATAAACAAGCATAAGGCGAGACTTGTAGCAAAGGTTTATGTACAAAAACATGGTGTAGACTTTGAAGAAGTGTTTGCTTCGGTAGCTCGCATCGAAACAATAAGACTCATTGTTGCTTTAGCTGCTTCACACGGGTGGGAAGTGCATCACCTTGACGTGAAGACTGCATTTCTTCATGGAGAACTAAAAGAAGAGGTGTATGTTACACAACCAGAAGGTTTTGTAACAAAGGGATGTGAAGAAAAGGTGTATAAGCTACATAAAGCTCTCTACAGACTGAGACAAGCTCCACGGGCTTGGAACACAAAGTTGAACTCAATTCTGAAGGAGCTAGGCTTCGTAAGATGCTCCAAGGAGGCTTCGCTATACAGAAGACAAGGTGAGAAGTGTCTTCTAATTGTCGCTGTCTATGTCGATGATCTTCTAGTCACGGGAACCAGCTTAAACAAGATTGTTGAGTTCAAAAGGAATATGGCGGAAAAGTTTGAGATGAGCGACCTAGGAAAGCTCACTTACTACTTAGCATTGAAGTTATTCAAGAAGAAGACAGGATCGTGTTGAAACAAGAAAGGTATGCAAAACGAATCCTAGAAGAAGCTGGAATGAGTGAGTGCAATCCGGTCCTTACACTATGATTTCCGGTTTGGAGCTGTCAAAGGCGGAGAGTGAGAAACGAATCGACGAACAAAGCTATAGAAGAAACATAGGATGTCTTAGATACTTGATCCATACCCGGCCTGACCTCTCCTTTAGTGTGGGAGTGTTAAGTAGATACATGCATGAACCAAGGGAATCACATGGTGCAGCGCTGAAGCAAGTCTTGAGTTATCTCCGAGGTACACTGTCTCATGGTCTCTCTTTCAAAGGAGGAAGCGAGTTGGGTTTGGTAGGATATTGCGATAGCAGTCATAATGTCGACAAAGACGATGGGAAGAGTACGGCGGACATGTTTCCTACCTTAATGAGTGTCCAATCACTTGGAATTCACAAAAGCAACAGGTTGTGGCGTTGTCTTCATACGAAGCTGAGTTCATGGCAGCCACCGAGGCCGCTAAACAAGCTATCTGGTTACAAGACTTGCTTGCTGAGATCATTGGAACTGCAAGTGTCAAAGTGAAAATACGAGTTGACAACAAGTCTGTAACGCCCCGAACCGTGCTATGACCATCCCGCCACGGCACAGTCCGAAGACGCCACTATGGAAACGTTCGTCAAGGATCCGGCCGGGTGCGAGAACAAATCAGGCCCTTCGGCCAGTCCCTCGGCGAGGTTCCCGACCACACGACACGTCCTTCAGGCTTTGCAACCCTACGGACACGCCGTGCGTTGAGCCGACTCGGACTAAGTCTATATCAGTACGACTCGCTCGTTTTAAAAAGAAAACCGAATTTATTAATACTTAAAAGAGTTTGCCTTAAAACGGTTACACAATAGAGCAACAAGGCTTAGCACCAAAGTTTGATACGCAATAAACATACTTTTAACTTTTACAATAGACACCAAAACAAAACTACTCCGGAAGCCTATCGTTCACCACGCCCTCTAGTTCCCTCTAAGGTTACCTGCAGAACAACAATATTATCATAAGTAATCTAAGATTACTTAGTGAGCTCAGGGTTCCTGCAAAGAGATTAATTCCCAAATCCCCAAAACCCCAAAACAACCAACAGGCAGGTGCAATCAATCAACATGCAAGCAAGTATAAATAGCAAGCGAGCATAAGATAAACAATCAACAAGCAAGCACACAGAATAACCAAGCAATCAGAGATAACATGCGGAAGCTGATAGCTAAACCAAGTTATTCTACAAACAAAAGCACTACATGCAACAACAAATGACTACATGCAAGCTTACACTCGAAACATGAAACAATTTAACTTGTACTAAAACAATAGTTTTAAACAAGTTCTAGTTCCTTGGGCCCGGTACGCATCCTTTCCCCACACCCCTCAC
This sequence comes from Camelina hispida, assembly GCA_023657505.1. Lineage (NCBI taxonomy): Eukaryota > Viridiplantae > Streptophyta > Magnoliopsida > Brassicales > Brassicaceae > Camelina > Camelina hispida. The sequence continues at coordinate 30,224,910 of CP094632.1, forward strand.
CGATCCCCCAAGTCACAACCACATAGGCATGCGACTGGATCTCTTTTTAGCACTACACCGTCGTGTAGACAGCCTCGGCCAGGGTAGCGAGCCCAGTAACCTCCGAGCTCTTCGTAGCCAACCCTACTCACACACGAACATGGGTTGCATGTCGCGGCAGTATGTGGTACGGAATGGGAAAGATGACAACCAAGTTATATTGCGCATAGCCGGAATTTCTCGCGGACTAGTACGCCTTATAACCTTACCAAATTATACTTGAGTTTATATGAATTAAAATCTCATAAGTTTTCAAGTATTTTAACCAGCTACCACCCTTGTCGCTAGATCATTTCGATCTAGTAACCGGTGTAACCTCACCTCCCATGCAACTTAACAAGAAAACATAAAAGAATTCAAGTAAATGCATCTATATGAAACATGCAAACCGCGCACTAGATGGATGTTTTCAACCCTCCATCTAAGCCGGCGAATATGTGCCTGAACTCACAGTAAACCGTCGATGATCGGTCCCTTGATGAAGTTCCCGAACGCGGCACCTTCGGATCTCTCCTTTGGTTATGATCGAGTTCCTTCTCGATTCAACCTTGGTCAGTAGTCGATAGCCTTAGTCTTGCGTCTTCACTTCTTTCTTCTCTTCGATCGCGCAGCACTTCGCTTCTTCTTCTCTTCTTTTACTCTCTCTTTTTCTCTTAACCTTTCTCTCCTTACCCCCTTATGTTTTTTCGCAAATGAAAGGGTTGAGAGCTCTATTTATAGAGAAGCTGGGCGGTGGCACTCTCCAATAAACATTGAGCGAGTGTTCGCTTATTTGCCACAAATTTTGTAAGGCAAAGAGCCTTATGACTTGTCTCGATTTGGTCCATATCTTCCTCCTTAAATCACTTGGCGAAAAATCATGAGACTTGGCTCATCTCTCCTTCACTTCTCTTCTATGGCGTTGAATGGTGTGACTTGGCCTCCTTAAACACCTCTTCTTCCCTTATGATTTACTTGGTGAAAAATCAAGTGACTTGGCCTAATCCTTCTCCACTCCTCTTCTTTGGTGTAAAATCGGGTGACTTGGCTCCTTTATACACCACTCCTTCCTTGGTGAAAAATCAAGTGACTTGGCCACCTTAATCACCATTCATAATTTTCCATAAATCCCACTAATCTTTTTATGATTAAAATAATCCTCCACTAAGAATTATTTAATCTTTAACTTTAGGAAATTAATCCTTGATTAATTCCTTGATGAGAAGAAGCTCTTATCTCCCAAATTTACTTGTTGGGTCGATCCGCGGCATTTGATCGTTCGCGGTTCGTCGGACATCATCGGGCACGGGCCGTTCGGTCGATGCGGTACGGCCACTGCGGTCATTGGTCAATCGGATGAAATTTCCTCGGACCTTCCTTCATTAAACTTTCTTCTTTTCTCATTAGCTTCTCTTCATCACCTTTTGGCCGTGAGATTTCATTTTGTAATTTACCTCAGGGTGAGGGTCATTACAAAGTCCGCTATCGCCCTTACCAAAAATCCTGTGTTCACGGTCGTAGCAAACACATCCATCGGAGATTTCATTTCATGTGAGAATGTGTGGAGAATGAGCAAATTGAAGTTGAACATGTCCCGGGAAATGAGCAAAAGGCAGACATCTTGACTAAAGCACTTGGGAGGATTAAGTTCAAGGAAATGAGAGACCTTATTGGAGTTCAAGAAGTGTTGAAAGAAGACTTCAAGCTTAAGGGGGAAAATGTTGGTATAAGCTTGAAGAAGCTTGGAGATCAAGCTAAGTATATTTAGGAGGATCTAAATATACATATCAAATTTGTTAGTTTACTTTCTTTAGGAGTTATCTAAAGTAAGTTTTCCAAAAGTGTTTTAGAATATAATCTCTATATAAAGAGGTGCTAAGGTGTAGCATAAGTTACGAGCTTTTGAGAGAGATTGTATTTGAGAGAGATTGAGAGAGCTTAAAGGTTTTGAGTAAGTTTCCTTTGAGATTAATAAAGAGAGTTATTCTTTGTTATAGTTCTTAATCTTTCTAAACTTTAACCAGCTTCTGTGTAAGCAAGTTGACCACGTACAGCCATTTTTGACGTGATGAGGGTCATTGCTCCACTGGTGGCCACGATAAGAGGAATGCACGGAAGTAGAGCCATCCTGAGATTCCTGCACTACTATAAAAGCAACCACGAATCCACCAGCGAATGTTGAAACGAGCTGTGTGACTTTCCCAACCTAAACAAATCAAAGTCAAAACAAGAAGTTTCAGAAACATCCAGTAGTGTAGAATTTCATTATATATAGAAAAAAAAAACCTTTCTCCCATGGAATCTTGAATAAGAATGGTGTCTCCGGACATTCTTCCGACGACTTCACCGGTGTTTGTCTCAGTGTCAAAAAAGCCAATGTCGTGTCTCAATATGGTTTTTAGGTATAGACGGCGGATTCTGGTGGATTGACGCTCACCAGTTACCATCCAGCATGTGACCTCTGCGAACGAACGAGAAAGTCTTTTTTAGATAAATAGAAGAAAGAGTAACATAATTTCTTGCGCAGGAAGGACACAACACCGGCGTAGGCCGCAAGATAAAGAAACTTCATTGCAACCTGAAATTAATTATGAAAATCAAATCGATATAAACCGTAAGAAATTCATAGCTTTCAATCATAGCTAGTGGAGGGAGCAAAACGGAAGGTGCCATGGTGCGATCGAGAAAAACGTTTGGAACAGGTTCAATATAATCAAACATTTGGAAAACTCCACATGGATTGCAATATTGGTTTCTCACCCGTAGTACCGTCCCCGTGAACGTCTTGATACACTTATGGTATACAAAAAAAAAATCACAATAATACTAGGGTAGATTTCAAATCTACTTAATATTTTATACATTGCATATAGAGTATGGAAGAGCAATATAAAGATCATATCTTTTAATTATCAATATGCTTATCAAAAATAAATATGCATCTAATGAATATTGACTTTCATCCACTACAAGAAAACATCACCAATTCTGACCAAGTTTCCGACCGATATATTGGTCGGCTTATTACACGACCATTTTCCAGCCGTTAAACGACGCGATTTAAAACCAGTTGGTAATCGGTCGGCAATTAGCGACAGATACATATGGTTGGGTATCGGTCGGAAATTACCGACTAAATTACCGACCAATAAATCCGTTGATAAAAACCGACTGTTTTTCAACCACCTTTCCGAGTGATTTTAAATTCGGTCGCTAATTGGTCGGTTATAAGCGACCGCTTTAATCGTCGGTAAACGGTTATAAATTTCTGACCAATTTCCGACTGACTTATTACCGTTTGCGAATCGGTCGGTAAACGTCGAAATCATGTTACCGTTGCAATAGATCCGTTGTAATAGATCTGTTTGTTACCGTTGTCTAATTCAAAATCGGTCGGAAATCAGTCGGAAATCGGTCGGTTACGTTCTGAAATTGGTATATAAAATTTTCGACATATGTTGTGTCATTTGTTGTAGAAACAAAATCTAAACACTTACAATATGGCTTCACAAAATCAAAATCAAAGAGAATGGTTGTATAATACGCGATACAATTCAAACACTGGGCTTTTGACGGAGGAGTTTGCTAGCGGACTCACCGAATTTATGAAGTTCGCCACTAATCAAGAAATTTGCAAAAAAAATGGTATGATGCTCTGTCCATGTCCTATTTGTGATAATAATAAATTATCGATATAAATATGGTGTGGATCATTTGTATAGTTATGGGTTTAGACCAAATTACAAGGTGTGGTATTATCACGGAGAAGTTGATTTAGGGAATGTAGCTAGTACTAGTGCATCTGTTGAGGAACAATTAGAAGAACCTAGAGGCGGAAACATAGGTATAGTTCAAATGGTTAATGATTCATTTCGTGAAAATATTCCATCATTTATAGAAGATAGAAATATAGGTGAGGAACCGAATTTAGAAGCGAGGAGATTTTTGATATGTTAGATGCAGCTAAGGTGCCGATATATGATGGATGTAGAGAGGGTCATTCCCCTTTGTCAGCTGCAACTAGGATGATGACCATAAAGACGGATTACAATTTGTCCGAGGATTGTGTTGATGCGATACCTGATTTTGTGAAAGATTATTTACCAGAAGATAATCTATCACCGGCTAACTACTATGCCAAAGTGGAGCGAGGAGCTATTTGGTAAATTAAAAGTTAAACCTATATTCTAGATTTCTTAGTTAAGATTAGGTTAGTTATTGATGTTATTAACTGGTTTTGTGTAGGTTTAAGCGTGATCCATATGGTGTAATTACAAAGTCTATCTTGAGAATGCAAAAAACAGATGTCAAACCTGCTTGCTTGACATATCGTTCTCTTCCCCCTGATACTAAAAAACGGTGGTTTCAAGCTTTTGCGGTAAGATTCTTTCTATAATATATGTTTGATTCACATCATGTTTTTTTCTTGTTATTTACTTCATGTGTTTTTTTTTTGTTCAGCAAGAGTTTAACTGGGATCCCAGCATAACAAAAATAGTTGAGAAAGAGTTTGAGAAACAAGCTGCCTATTCCTTCTCTAAGAACTTAGCTGAGTGGAAACAAAAATGGAAATGCAAGAAAGAGAAACCTATACATATGACAGGAAGGAGTACATTAATCTTTGGTGTGATGAGAAAGTTGCAGAATTGGCAGCAACAAACTCACAAAAAAGGAAAAGCAACCCAGATGGTGAAGGAATTCCAGTGCACTTCAATGGAGCTAAATCATTCTATAGGCGTAAAGATGAAATGGTAATTTTTGAATTTTTTTACATTTCTTAAGAATTATCATTCAAATGCATATTAATCATGTCTTTTTTCCATGTATATAAGACTGTTGAAAATGGTGGAGTTGAGCCTAATATGCTGGCTTTCATTGAGGATGTTTATAAAAGTAAGAAAACTGGCAAGATTGTCTACAAGAAGGCTAAGCAGATTGTGGAGACTTTAAAAGAACAGGTGAATGACCTCCAATCTAAAGAGCCACTTGAAGATGGATTGGTTCAGCCTCTCTCTTGTCCTGAGATAAACGATTTGGTTCGCAAGGTGCGGGATTCCTTTTTTTTTCTCTTAACATGCTTTTTACCATACCAAATCAACTTGACACTTCTTAACTATTTAATTTTTAACATGATAATTGTATATTTTTTACATTATGCTTGGTTGATTCTCAGGCAATACCCAAAAAAAAGGGAACCGATTTGGATTTGGATCTCTCCCAGATTATGAAGAGTTAGATGCTCCCTTCTTACCCAGCTGGACCATGAAAAGAAGTTAGAAGAAGCATACAACAAGATTTCTGAGTTAGTTAAGAGAAAGAGGAAGATACCAAGACAATCCAGTACTTGAAGGATGTTACTGAGAAGCTTCTCAACAAATTTCCAGACTGTCGTCCAGCTGAAGAAGAAGAAGATGATGATGAAACTCAAAATTAAAGTGTTTTTAGTTTGGGGGTTTTTTTGTTGTATTAGTTACGGTTAATATAAGAATCTATTAATGTGGCTTAATTGACAATAACTTCTATTTATATATTTTTGGTATTTTCTGATTTTAATTAATTTAGCATTTTTTATTTTTTATTAATTTTTATTTTCGGTATTTTACATTAATTTGACAATATTTTGGTCGGAAAATATTTGGTCGGAATATCGGTTGGAAATTAAAACGGTTGGTTAACAGTCGGTAATATAGTCTCGACCGATTTATACCGTCGGTAATTAGTCGGTATTTCCTAACCGAATTCCGACCGATTTTATCCAACAGAATTCCAACCAACGTTTCGGTCAGAAATTTCTGACCGATTTCCAACTAAATAAATTTTCGACCAGCGATTTCCAACCGATTTACAGTGGTCGGTTAATGGTCGGAAATGCCTCTTTCCGACTGATTTTCGACTGATTTCACCGTCGGAAACGGCTATGTTTTCTTGTAGTGATCATTTTAAATTTTAAATATTTTTCAGATACTTGTTAATTAGTAGCACATATGACATATTCATGAAGAACAATAGTAAGAAAAAAAATTACGTTTTTTATTAAATATCATTATCATAGAATTATATGTTGGTTTTTTTTGCAGTCCCGTTATTTACAATTTTGACGCTTATCGATGTCTTATTACTTATTATAGGTTCAAGTTCGACAAGATACAACATAATTCCCCAACCTTGAATAGAAAAAACCTAGTCCTGAAAATATCGGAGATTGCATAATGTCACCAGCATATAAACAACGGGACATTATGCTGGTGGACACATAATGAATAAGTTATTATCTTTGTGTTGTGTAAATAGCGAGCATGGTGATATGCATTAAGACATCTAAAATTAATTTACTAGCAGTTATCATACGTGAAACAGACGGTTCATGACTAATTTACATAAGAACAAAATTCACTAAAATATACATTATGCATAGCCCACGAGCATTAAATTATGACAAAAGTAAACGTCACAACAAAGCATTCGCGTTCTGGTCAAATTTACATCCAAGAGGTTTCTTTTAGAGAAAACTCTACAGGATCTCTCCTTCCTCAAGATCTTCCAATCTCATCGCATCACAAATTTCTGACCCGTCTCTTCCAGTTCCGGACAGTCATCACTTCTTAAACCAGACCCAACTCTTCAACCAGTATGCGAATTCTTGTCAGACTCGAGCAACCACAGACTTTCCTAATTCTTTATCCAATCTCAAGTAGTTGTTCCGTTCAAAATCAAAGACTCTTTTCATCTGTAGACATGTTTACGTATATTAGTATCATGGTTCTTCCACTCTGTTAAAAAAAGGTTTAGAAGCCGCAAAATACCTCTGCTAGTTCGAGCCGTTGTTTATCACGTTTTTCTTTCAACTCGGCTTGTGCCCTCATTTGTGCGGCAACCTTAGCAGCTCTCATCTCGGCTTCAATTCTAGCTTTCTCTGTATGTTTTGTGAAACGTAAGAGGCAAACATTGAAAAGGTTTGAGCCTTTTGTAGTTCCATTAGAACACGTAATAGGATACCTTCACGTTGTGCTCTTTTCCATCTGTTCCTTTTCTATCTGTATTCTAATTAGATCAGCTTTGTTATTCTGTCAACAAACAAGACAACAGCTTTCAGTAAAACATAAGCTGTCGAAAGTCTTAGGCAATGGGGACCAAGAAAGTAATGTAACCTACCTGCTCAAGGACTTTTCTGCTGTTTAGCTTTTAGAATGGTATCCGCATACTGAGCTTTGAGTATTGCAGCACGAAGAGCCTTCTCAGGAGGTACTGGTGCAGAGAAGCATGCCGTTTTCAATTCTGTGGCAATCATCGAATGGTATTAGGAAACCAAACTATACCAAAAGAGGAATTCCGCAGATTCGATTGACCTCATAAGAGAGGAAAAAACAACTTACCGTTATCCAACAGAGCACTGTTTTGAAGTTTATCAAGCTGGAGAATTGCCACTACCATTTCTCTCTATTCTTTGAATCACAGCCCCTTCATTCATACAGAAATTAAA
>CP094632.1:30232507-30270007 GCA_023657505.1 Camelina hispida
TAATTTTATGCATAAATTAAAATTCGTATGATAATAATTACCTATAAGTTTTGAGATTTTATCCCCAAAATATAAATTCACGATCTATGTGCTAAAAATGGATGGTCACAAATGTTGTATAAAACAGTTTAGCTTTAAAACGAGATTTCGTTGTTTTGAAAACTAGATTCGACACTTTTAATATTTAAAAATTAAAATGTGAGTCTAAAGTTTTAGTGTCAACATACGACTCTATAATTTTGGCGCCATATCATGATTCCATAAAAATCATCAAAATATAAGTTTACAACTATCGCACTTGAACAAGATTTTGTAAATTTGATTTTCAAACACGATTTCATGATTTTTATGCTAGATCACAATTCTCAATCATTTATATTAACACAAAATTTTGTGATTTTGGCGTTAGAAAGGTGACTTCACATAAATAACCATATTTTTTAATCACGCTCTTAAGTCTTAACTCTTAACCAAACACGCTCTTAAATATATTACTTTAAAAACAATATTTGAAAAGAATCACGAGTTTATCGTTTACAGAAGCGTCGTTTTAAGTAATACTAGATGAGTACCCGCACTACGTGCGAGTTTGTTTATATATATATATATATACATTTATTGCAATACCTGCTTCTTATATTTTCACATTTGAAAGATTAAAAATTATATATTAATTAATAAAACTAAGATTTTTTAATAAGAAGAAAAAAAAATACTTAATTTTGTTTAAAGCTAAATCTTATTCTAAAATGATTTTTGTAAACGAAAACTATTAGCATATTTTTTAAGTAAAATAATCATACCATTTGCACATTTGACTAGTAGATAAAAACATTTGAACATCCTACAATTTTTATCTAAAATTTAGGTATTTAGATATATTTGTATTTAAGTTTCTCAACTAAATACCATGGGACTTTCAAATTCTCCTTTAGATCTTTGTTAACTCTTTAATGACTATAATTGAGATAGACAACTTACCTTTCTGCTAACTATTCAATTTCTTGAATACAACTCTAGAATTTAATTTAATTTCTTTCTTCTTTTCTATATGTATTTTCCTCAACCAACATTATATCATTGATTTAACTATCTAAAAAAGTGCAGGGCAATCAAACTAGAATAAAATAAAAATTGTCTACTGACTGTAGTTTGGTTAAGGATATATGAAAATTGATTTAACATATTCTAGTACTACTGACTGTAGTAAATAAAATAAAAATTGTCTCCAGCTAAAAATCCCACTCGGCTTTAGCGTTAGAATAAAGAAGCTGAGATGATGCTGAAATCCTAGGCATAGATTCTAACTCCTTTTTGTGGCACTCTTGAAGATCGTCGCTGAAGATCTTGACTGTCTTTAAACACTTGGAGTTAGCGAGAATGTATGTCATTAGTTGTTTCTCATCTTCTTCTTTTCCTTGATATCTTTTCCACCTAACAATCTCTAGATGAGACGATAAGCATTGGGGAATAGTACTGGGCTGGTTCCACGAACATGTGGGAGAACCCTGATATTGTTGATACCATAAGTTTTTATTTAGTAAAATTCATTCATCAAACCTTAGATTGAAGAAGGAAGGGACGATGAGGGCACTTACATGGGTGTCGATGGTAAGAATTTTCAGTTTAGGGGAGTTTTGAAGCATAAAAATAAGAGGTTCCAACCAATGTACTGGCTTGTTTGTAACAAAGATTAAATCTATGAGCCGAGAGAAATTAATGGCGTTACTACAACAGGCAACCTGCAACAACACAACACAAAACAAACAAAGAAGATTATTATTAAGTGTTTGAGGTCTTCTTCAATTGAGGAACAAGGAAGGAACAAAGGAGAGATTATGATGATGTAAACCATTGATTCGGATAAATACAAGCGGAGAAGTCTGGCAGAAGAAAGACAGCTCAGAAACTTGCCATCAGGGTTAGGAACATGGCTGATGTAAACCTCATCAAGGCAAAGCATATTCTCCACCAAACTAGAATAGTATCCCCAATCGTCATATATCCTTAAATATGTTAGTGCAGGGCAATCTATCACCAACGACGAACCCCCAGGCTGATAGCTGCCCCATCTCAACCTACCATAAGTAAATTCCTTCAATGAAGGCACTTTGACGGTAAAGTTTGTCAAATTTTCATCCTCATCACGTCGTTGAACATCCAGTTCGCGGAGAACAGGGGAACTTGATAAAAGCCTAGCAAGAGAAACTTCGTCTTTGTATACCACCTTGACAAGTTTCAGATATAAAAGAGATGGGAGGCTAGCATCCGGGAAAGAAACATCGACGAGGATCTGGTTGGACAGAGTTAAAGAAACGAGCGTGCGGCATGTGTAAAGGCTCTTAGGGAAGCTTGTGGGCTCTCCTTCCCAGAGGAGAGCGAAATCTAAATATCTCAAGTTGTGGTTAACTGCCTTGTCAACCCACTTTGTTACATCTACGTCAACAGGACATAGTGGACCCAGTTCGACGTCCAGGCATATTAGTGACGGTGCCTTGTGGAGTTGCATTGTCTTGTCAACAAACCAACTAAAGCTCTCGCTGTCTTGGCCGTATTCGTCTTCTTCGAAGGTGAGGTGAGGCAGCAACTGCCAGATGTAACGCCATCGTTTAGACAAGATGGCAGTGGCCACCGCATCTTTTGCCGGGACCAGGATTAAGATCCGCAATAGCAAATCGTCGGATAAATCACATATCTTTATAGTCTCCTCCATGTCTCTCTCTCATTCACCTAGCTAGCTAAAAATAATACCACATCACATAACAAGAAGAAGCAAAGAAGATTGAATTAAAAAAAAGGTAAACAGAACTCTCTCTCTCTCTCTATCTCTCTGTTTCTAAGAGATAGAGAATGCATCTCAAAGACCTCAAAAGAGCTAAGGACTCTCATAGTTATCTGATCTAAGACTGCTGGAATTTGTATGTATCAAAGCGTGTGAGCAAGCAATTCATCAACACAGAGAGAGGATCAAAGGATTTGTTAATACAACAATAAAGCAATATAAAAAAAAAACACTAATCGAAACCCAAATAAGGGATGGAACAACAACAATAATCGAAGCATAAAGGTTGAACCTTTAGAAATTACTTGAACAAAACAACCTACTACTGTAACTGTACAATCATTCTCATAAAATGCGAGTCATGGAAGAAAGATAACTAAAGAGGTTTAGGAGAGAATGCTTACAAGACAAAAGGATTGTTTTTTTTTCTTCTTCTCTTTATTAAGTTAACGAATCAGCGGCCAATCCCTCCTGATAAAAACCCCTCCATGAGAGAGCCAGCAGAAAAACGCATAAATATCGAACCCAAGAGAATGATCTAAGAAAAAAAGAAAAAAAAATCCTTAATAATAAAAAAAAAGAAATCAACTTGCTTTTTAATAATTTTCATATAATGAATAAATTCTCTTTATACAATTTATTTTTCTATATAGTGAAAAAGTAAACAAATGGCTTATCATGATTTTATTGGATTAGATTTGACAAATTTTCTTTTATCATAAACTTCACTCCTAAGTTTTTATAAACCCCTTTTAAGTACAAATCTGAGACTAGAGAATCCAGCTTTGAGATAATCAAATCCCAAAGAAAAAGAAAAAAAAAAATCATATCTATAAACCCCAAAAGAATTGACCAATCATCTAAGAAACAATGATTAAGGTGTGAAAAAAAAAATTAAACCAAATTCTGAAAAACTCTGAGAATTATGAACAAGAAAACAAAAAAAAACTCTTAGACCAAGAAATCAGGACTTGAGAGGAGGTTGAGATGCTTGCTTCCAATTGTGTCTTGTAGTATTGTCATCTCTCCTTCTTTCTCTAATACCTTCTCCTCCAATTTCTCTACCATCCCTTTCAATGTCTCGTTCTCTGAGTTCAAAAGCATGTTCTTCTCACAGCATTGCCTCAACTCTCTCCATACCTGGTCTCTTTCACCTGACACTTTTGTTAATAATGCGTCCATCCTCGCCATCTCTTTTGCCGCTTCCTGTAGATTGCTTTCGAGCCTGTTTATGCTTTCCTCCTTCTTCAACATCTGATGTCAAAACCATCAGTTACATATATATAAATGGGAATAGTTTCTTTATATCAAGAGCCACATAAACAGACATGGGATGGGGTTACTCTTGTTTTGCAATACCTGATGCTTGAGGTCTTTCAATTCGTGGCTCGTAACTGATAGATTGTCCAAACTGCTTTGGACCTCACATCTCAGAATCTCATTACCCCGTACTGCTGCTGCTAGTTCTGCTTGCAGCTGTTCAATTTCTTGTTCCTTGGAATACAGTTTCTCCCGCAACAGACTTGTGATTAGGGTCTCAGCTTTCAGTTCAGCTCGCAGGGTGTCCTACATGAGATTGAGCTAAACGTTAGCCACATATTACCGTAAAGTAAAAAGACATTAAGAAATGAGGATGCATTAGATATATTTAGAAATGGACATCAGAAACTCACTTCAACTGATTGGTTTCTTTGTTCCTTGGGCCTACCAGTACTTGAGCAAGACGACTCTGAATTCGAAGCTACCACACTGGTCACCGTTTGCAAACTCCTCTTCAGGTTTTCAGTTCCGCGCCTTATTCCATGAACTTTCATTTCAGATTCAATCATAAACTGCTCACTTAATCCGTCCTTCACTGAATTCGTATCAGGAAACTGAGTTAATTTCCCTTTGATAAACTTCAGTAACTTGTAACACAGCTGGCTGCTCTCATTTAACATTGACAGTCCTTGGTCTTGCAAGTAGCAGACACGCATCTTCAACTCATTCTCTAGCTTAAGAGTTGTAATGTCTATTTCTTGACCATTTCCTTTCAATCGATTCAGCAGACAGATATTCTCATGGCGAAGCGAGTCAGTTTCAAGCTTCATTGATTCTACTTCCCTTCTAAGTGAAAGCTCAATCCCTGTCAACCTTATTTGCTCGACCTGCAATTTTTTTACCAACTGGTCCCATTTCTCTGACGGTTGCTTCTTACCCTCCTCCGCAACACCATCTCGAAGTCCCTCGATTGTCTTCCCTTGTTCTTTGCAAGTTCTGAGAAACTTCGTCACTGATTTGTGCAACTCCCTGCATTCTTGATCCTTCTCTTCAAAGTTTCTTCTTAAGAAATCAATATCTTCTGTCGCACCTGCATAACTCTCTTGTAACTGGGAGAGAGTTTGTTTAACATAGGAGTTCTCTTCATGCAATTCATCTGCTGTTGTGGTCAGTTCAGCAACTCTTCTCTCCAAATGTGTTATCATATCTTTGTTCTCTATCTCATTTTCATGGAAAGCCGATAGTTCTCTTTGGAGTGAGACATTGTGCTCGGCAAGCTCTCTGACACGCTCTCGGAGCTTCTTCTCTTCAAGTTGGAATTTTTCGAGCTTTGTAGTCCACTCACCTGACCTTCTATCAAGCTCTTTCTCCAATCCAGCCTGCAACTCGCTCTTCTCCTTTTCCAATCTCTGTATATGCAAGTTCCAATCTGACTTTATCCATCTGATTTCTTCCCTGGCAGAAGCCCTCTCAACCATTTGAGACCGCAAAAGATTTATATTTTCAAATGCCAAGTTGAGCCTCTCATCTTCCAGTTTTCTAATTGCCCCAACCAAAGATGAAACATCGAAGTCACAGTCGGAAAGGCATCTCTGCTGCTCCAGTTCCTCAGAAAACAATTTCGCTCTCTTCTCAGCTTCTTTGATTTTCATTTCTAGCTCGGAGTCCATATCGTCTTCCATACACTTATACACCTTCTTACCACGTATTTGCTGGAGCTCTCCGCTGTCCTGTGCATAATATCCATTAACAGGTTCATAATGTTCAGCCAGTGAAACATTGGCGGTGACATCCGAGCTTGAGTCAAAATTTCTATGAAGGGATCCGCCATAGACATCTTGAATTGTGATGGGTTCATGGTTTGACCCCTTTGACTTGCCATTAGTCTGAGAGAGTCTTTCAATGACATTTCTTGCAAGCGAACGAGGTGATCCATGCCTCATCCCATTTTCCACACAATCAGCAGAAGAGACACGAAAACGGGTGCCTTTAGCTTCTCTAGATGACTGGGACTTCCGCTTCTCATTGAAAGTGTCTGATGGTGATGTAGGTACTGTCCACTGAACACGTGGGGGAAGCCTCCTTCGGCTTACACTCCCAGAGACATCACTGCGTGAAGAACAACTCTTTTGCTTACACTGTTCCAAATGCTCTTCGCCATCAATATAACGGTCCAGAACTTTACTAGACACAGTACTAGAACAAGATGAAGAACTCCCAGATGAATCATGTTGAAGCTTGTCTGCTTCACACTGCCTTTCCCTAACTTGTCTTTCTGGAGTAAAGCATCTGGAACATAGCAAATACATCACCACAAAGAAATTGAGAACTGTCAATAAAAAAATCTCATAAGAAATGAAGAAGGCATACCGAGATGAATGATTCCGCCGCCTATCCTGACTTTTAGTAGCACTGCTTAGTTCATTCGTGGAAGCGTCACCAAACTGATCAAAAAGGAAACCTGCCGAAGACAAAGAAAGGCTTCGTCTAAGAGCTGGACCACCAGAAACTTGACCCTGTGACTTAGGACTATCAAACTCTTGTTCAGCATGACTGTTAGCTTGGGTTTTCATCTTACTATCCGCTGCTTTTTCCTGCTTATCAGTTCCATTACTAGCCGAAGATCTAAAAAAGAAGAGCTTTTTCATTGTTTCTCCAACTGCAGCTGCAACCAAAACATACAAAACGCAAATCAATAGATCGAAAGATATATATAAACTACACTAATCTCCTACACTAGCCTAGAAAAAGTTCACATTTTTGCAGCAAATACTCTCACTTAAAGCAGGAGCGTTCCAAGTGAATCAAAATAACTGAAATGAAAACAGCATAGATGATCAAAGTAATACTCTACTCAGAGATTCAGAAACACAAGACTTGATCCTAAAACAAAAGACCAAATTAACCCTAAGCATCTATCTTCAAACCCTATGATAAACCCTAGAGACGAATCAAATCAGATCGAATTGTTAACAAACCAAAGACACAAAATCGAACCTGAATCCAAGTTGCGGAGAAACTGATGAAGCAAATGTTCGGCGAGATTACTCGAACAGTAACGAAATCTTTTTTAAAAAAGGCTCTCTCTTTGAACAATCTAATCGATTTCGTCGCCAGAAAAAAACTCTAACTCGTCGGAAAATTGAAAAAGGAAAAAAAAAATGCCAAAGGCGAAACCTTTTTTTGTCTTTTAGAAGAGACAATTTAGCTTTAAAGAAAACGAAAGAATCACAGAGAGAAAACAAAATTTTCAAAAATTCAAAAAAAAGATACAAATCTTTAGGATTTATGAACTTACCATAAATCAGCGATTTTGCAAATCGGAAATTTTGAGATGATTCGAACGGAGAAGAGAAACTGAAACGCTGATTTATTAACAGCGTTAGGTAACGTCGATTTGAACGAAACAAGTGTTTTGCTTGTGAGAGAGAGAGAGAGAAAGAGTGTGTCGTTCGTTGACGACGAAGAAAGAATCCAAAAGAAACAAAACGGCTCCAAAATCTTTTTGGTGGGTGTCAATACGTAAATAGAGCATCAGTGAAGGGGTACTTTTGCTATATCTTTTAAATATTTCTTTGCGCGGATAAAGCCATTGAGAGGAGCGTAGCAGATATACGTTATTTTGTCACTCACTCACTAACATATACTTGACTTTTTATAATCTTTTTTTTTTTTTTTGGACAAACAGATGTTATCATTCATTAATGAAAGAGTAACATACAAAGGCAATAGGCTAGTTTAGGAGATAACATAGGGGACATCCCAGAAATTGAAACATTAAAGCAATACAGAGATATGGGCAATAGATATTAGGTGCTTGAGAGCTATGGACCAAAAGCTTGACAGCATTCTGGAACCTGTGAGATCAAGGCATATCAATGCATCTTCCAAGAGCAGGTCTAGGGAAGAGAGGGTGGCCATTGTCTTGAAACAGAGACTAAGTGGCGAGGAAGCATCCAAAGCTATTGCTCTCGTAAGAGCTATGAAGGAAATGAGCAGGGTTGGAGTTGCTCTGCAAATCGACCACCACAAAGGTGGATGTGATTCTGCGAATTGGTGAGGGTAGCTTGAGGAGGTTGCGGTAACTGCTATCTCTTTGAGCAGGAGTCATAATGCCGCTAATCTTCAGGCTTGGCTGAGGGGACTTCAAAAGTTGATACAAAACCAGTTGGTTCTCATAATCATTAGGCGAGGGAAAAGAAGAGGTTGATGAAGTATAGATAACCCACTCGGTAGAGGTGGGGTCATAATGCCAATCTTCAACAACCTAAATCCTTCTAGGGGTCATCCTTAATCGATTCAAGTAACAGGGTTCTTAAGAAACTCATGGACCAAACTAGCAACAGTTGAAGGTTAAGGTTCACTAGCAGTCTTCGGACTAGTGGTTTTCTTAAGCTAGACAACCATTGACTAGGCAGGGAAGAGTGTAAATCAGACTAGACCTGGTTACAAGTTGACACTGAAACAAGGGAGCTATTGGTAACATGTTTGCTAGGATCAGGGAGAGCAAGCAATAGGGATAAGCCGATTGGCAGGTCATAAACAAAATCAACGAACAGCATTGCAAGACTCAAAACAATCTCTTTAAATGGCCTTGACGCAAGGAAGATTCAAACACAATCGAGATATCTAAGTATCGCTACCGAGTGTAACTCGTCTTGACCAAGCAAGATACAAAGACAGTACACGATATGAATTTGCTAAGAGAATAAAGCTAGCGGGTCTAAGGCTTTTCCATCAGGATGACTTATAGTTTATCCAACCTAAACTATCTTCCAGGATTGAGAATAAGAGCGAAGATATAACCTGGGACAAAGAGTTCTCGAGAGGGCGAGGTCGTCAAGGATGCGGTTTTCTTTGTCAAACGGTTCACGGTGCCGGCGTCAAAACAGAGCTTCCGTCCAGCTGCAGCCAGCAAAGTACTTGGTGAGAGGATCTGGATCCACGGAGCGGTAAGATGTTAAATTTGACGGCTTAATGGGGTGGTGAGGCAACGAGAACCATACTAAAGAACACTGATGGGTCTCGAGCAGGAACACGGGGTGGGAACTCGATGTGATGGAATCACCGAGAGGTTACCCAGATGCGGAGTCGAAGAAGGTGGATGAAGCTGTCGCAAAGACGGAGGCGAGATCCGGAACTCGTCAGCCGCCGATAGATCTGAAACTAACGACAAGAAAACTACAGGGAAGAGACCGTGGTGATGACGAAAACAAGACCCAGCGACGCCGATCAGACTCGACGCCGCCGGGGGAGCGGATCTCGGAGGTTGTGCCAGAGAGAAAAGGAGGCTAGGGCGAACTCGGAGAAAGAGTCTTTTTAATGTATAACTTTTTATAATCATGTTTTTTTTTTTCGTCTTGAAATTTTTTATAATCAGGTTCATTGGCAATATTCGAACAAACTAGTAAAACAGAATTCAGATTGTTAAACCAAAAAGAAGTTTCTTTAAGGGGTTTTTAAAAATCTATTATTGGTCTACAAGATTGTTTTAAGATAATTTGGTTAGATATATATCACAAAATACATAGACTTGAGTGGTGACAATGGCCTGTAAAGATTTTCATAAACGGTAAGATATAATTATGGTTTAATCTGAAGTGATAAGTGATAACGATAAGATATAATGATAGATTGTGGATGATGGTTGTATCGTTTTTGTGGTTGAAAATCTTAATCTGAAGTGATAACGATATTATATAATGATAGATTGTGGGTGATGATTGTATTATTGTTGTGTTGATAATCTTTGAGACCGTAAAGGTATGTGATATTATAAATTACCAACTATGTACAGTGGCAGACATAGGAAAAAAAATTAGAGGGGTCATAATATAATTTTTTTTTTTACAAATAATTGGTTTTTGAAGAAATTTTTAAAATTTTAAGGGGTCAAAGAGTGATTGACTAAATATTTCACTAAAATTTCATAAAATTACACTAATAAGTGTTAATATTTTTTTAATATAGGGTCAATTAACACCCTCTTAGCCTCATATAGGTCCTCATAATTAACTAATTAATTTTAATTTAGCATAAATGTAAATTAATTAGAAAATTATTTCTCATTTTTACCTTTATGCTATAGTTTTTTTTTTTTCTGTTTAGGTTTGACAACAATACAATCTATTATTTTGAAACGTATTCGACGTAAATATATTGAGAAGATAGTCAAAAGAAGTAGTGAGTTATTTCAAGATAAAAATATGACATCATATATTCTACTTTATAATTTTACTTTATATGACTTTTACATGTATGAATTCAGTGGCCAAATTGTTGTTTTTGCCTTGATACGTAAACTCTCTACATCGGAAAAAATTAAAGTCAAACTTAAGATCAGTTTTAAAATTTAGAGAACCAAACAGAAGAATATTTTGAAGCCATTACACAGAATAAGGACTCTCTACCTACACTATTGTTTTGTTTCTAATCCTCTGGCTGTGCCAAACCGAATGGCCACTGGTTTAGAAACAGTCTTCGACCTTTTTCATATCACTCTCTCGGTTAGGGTTAAATCAAACCGGACGGTTATCTTTATTCGCTCATACTCCAAACGCTGCCGTTTTATATGGAGAGTGCCGCAAAGTAACGACGCCGTTTTACCTGAAATTTCTTCTTGAGTTTTTTCTTGTTCTTATATATCATCAATTCATCATCAACAAGAAAGATCACCCCCACAAAGGCAAAATCCAATATATACTAATCTCTCTTTTTGCGAAGTTTCTGCTAACTTATTTCTCTCTTTGCCATGGAGATCGATACCGTAACCAACGGAAACTCTGACACCGTCATGACGGAAACCACCCCTACGATCACTCCTTCACCGGTCGTGCCGTCGTCGAGGTTGAGTCAATTGACGGAATCCCTCAAGCTTGAGCACCAGCTTCTCCGTGTACCTTTCGAGCATTACAAAAAGACGATCCGTACCAATCACCGCTCTTTCGAGAAAGAGGTCTCCACCGTTGTTTCCGGCGTCGGTGATTTGGCTGATTCCGATTGGTCTAAAGACGTCACCGTTTCGCGTCTCTCTAGCCTTGTTTCTCGATTACAAGGCCTCAAACGAAAGGTTAAATTTTTCCTCTCTCTCTCTGTGATCGGTGTTGTGAATTAGGTTTCTGTTTTGGTTTGGTTTGGTTGATAAATGGGGTAAACAAAATTTCTAATTTTGATCTTGTTTGAGGTTGAAGATCAAAGTAAAGTAGTTGTCTTTCGCAATTATATCTCAGACGTTTAGTTACTACAATAGATTTACTACTAGACACTGGATCTAGATGATTGTTACAAATTTTATCAGATCAAGGGGATGCAATGTAGTGGAGTTGTTTCATGGGAACTTACCATCTGACCATCGTCTTCCAAATTTTTATTCTTTGGGATGGTTTCTAAGTTCTAACTGGGTGGTTATAGCATAGCTTACATACTTTTTCCGTTTTGTATTTCAGTTGGAAGAAGGGAGCAATGTGGAGAATTTACAAGCTCAGAGATGTCGTGCTCGCATCGATCATTTGGATTCAGCAGATGTGGAAAATATCACTGAATGGAACAATACAAAACTGAAACGGATTCTTGTGGACTACATGCTGCGGATGTCATATTTCGAGACTGCTACAAAGCTTTCTGAGAGCAGCAACATTTTGGTTTCTCTCTCTCCCTATTGACACTGATTATATTACATTATTTGGAGATAATTTAACCACTTGAAATTACTTAAAGCATGATAATTGATGTGTCTCCTGCAATGGTTATCATATTATTTGCTGTTTCGTTTTTGTAAGCAGTGAAGCGGATTTGTTGTTTTGTACTGCATCTCTATGAAATGCCAATAATAAACATTTCATCCTTTCAGGACCTTGTCGACATTGACATATTTCGAGAAGCTAAGAAGGTGATTGACGCCCTTAAAAATAGGGAGGTAGCTTCTGCATTGTCATGGTGTGCTGATAATAAAACGCGGTTGAAAAAGTCAAAGGTATTGTGGTGTGCATGCTTTACGTACTCTCGTGGTTAAGATTTACTTTCATTTGTTTATGAACTTCACGCTGTTTTTTCTTTTAAGTATCCAATTTTTACGAGAACCATATCCTGAATAATTATATCTTATGCTTTTAATAACAGAGCAAATTTGAGTTCCAACTAAGGCTGCAAGAATTCATCGAGTTGGTACGAGTTGATAGAGCTGATAGCTACAAACAAGCAATCCATTATGCTCGAAAGCATCTAGCACCGTGGGGAGCAACCCATATGAAGGAATTGCAGCATGTTCTGGCTACTTTGGCTTTTAAAAGTACTACGGAATGCTCAAAATATAAGGTGAGTCCTTCTTATGATTATAAAAATATTTTACCCTTGTTTCAAAAGCCAATCTGTGTCTCTTCAAGGATGAAAACTGACGCTTCAACTTGTATCTTTCTCGAATGATTGATTTTGTTTATAAAACCAAAAACGTGGATCTTGATTTCACTGTCTCTTTATATAATAGGTTGTTTCTGTAACTTTTCCGTCTCTTTTTGTTGCTGAATAATATGTGTTTCTTCCAACTCTTGTTGAATCTTAATTGATCACTGCATGTATTGCTTAGGCTAATCACTAACATATTTGTTTTCGTCTTTTCTCAGGTTTTGTTTGAACTACGACAGTGGGATGTTTTGGTTAATCAGTTTAAACAAGAATTTTGCAAGTTATATGGCATGACAATGGAACCCTTATTGAACATCTACTTGCAAGCAGGATTGTCTGCGCTGAAAACTCCGTAATCATCAAACTTTATCAAATTTGTATTTGATGTTTTTAATTGTCTATTTTCTGCATCTGAAAATAAAGGGGCAGAAAGTCAATTTTCGAAATGACACCCTTGTGTGATTCTTACTGTGGTTTGTGTTTATACCTTGACATTACTCAGATATGGTTTTGAAGAAGGTTGTACAAAAGAGGACCCGCTCTCACAAGAGAACTTCCGGAAGCTAGCTTTGCCTTTACCATTCTCCAAGCAGCACCACTCAAAGCTTGTTTGCTATATTTCTAAGGAGCTAATGGACACAGAGAACCCACCACAGGTGCTGCCCAACGGCTATGTCTACAGCACCAAGGTTTGATTCTGTTATTGTACAACTTCCTCTTTCCTGTTCTTTTTCTCTTTTTAGAATCTTTTGTTTTGAGCTAGATCAGTGATATCAGTCTATCTTAAACAGTTCAAAACTTTAAAAGTTGGGTAATTTTTTATTTATTTATTTGATGAATAATGAACTTGCAGGCTCTCAAGGAAATGGCAGAAAAAAATGGAGGTAGAATAACATGTCCAAGGACAGGGTTTGCCTGCGACTACACGGAGTTAGTTAAGGCATATATATCATGAACCCAGATTCTCATAATCCTCACTTTGGTCGCCTTTTCAGTGGATGACTGTGAGGTCAGTATTAAGACCAAAGAAACTGAAATTTCCATTTTTCTTCGTTGCTAGTCTTTGTGAATATGCACTTACAGATAAAACTTCGCATCACTTTTGTAGAAACAGCTCTTTCCTTTGTATATCAAGCTATTTCTTCATTTCAGTCTTATGACAATTTTCTAGTCAACATGGTTTTAATGGAAGCAAGTTTGGCTGCATTCCTCTGATATTTATCAATCTTTTTCTTCTACTTCTTATCCACTAGTAGTTTTTGTATGAATAAACCGGTTATTGTTAGTTCAGAGAAGGAAAAAAATGTTCAACGTAAAAGTTGTAAATAAATTTATTCTCCAACTACCACCGTCAACCGATTCTACTACCAGTATACTCACTTAAGCACTTGAGGTGTCTAACCTAGTTCCGTTTGGTTTCACCTGTGGAAACCATCCTCATCCATCATGTTCATCATTACTCTTTTGTTTGTTGGCTTTGGTTATGGAACGTGGTATAATTTACGAATCCGGATTAAGGAATCGAGTAACACTAATCTTTTTATTCACTCCAATATCTCAATTCATTGGTATACTGCTATTGTTGAGACTGTGCTCTGAAAACAAGGTTGTGCAGTAATGACTGAGCCATTCAGCTGCAGATCTCAGAACACGAAGCTCACCAGATAGGAGGTCTCTTGCCATCTGCCTTCTAACAACAAGTCTTTGTGATACAAAATAGCGTTTAGATTCTTCCATTTCCTGCAAAGGCACCCAATAAACCTTTTTCAGAATCTGCATTGTCGGTCACTGTGTGGCAATTAGTTGAGCAAAGTGTTCTATAGTACCTTGATACAAGCACTATGATCCTCAATTAATCTGTTGATATGAGACAAGAGGATCTTATGTGCCTCCAACTCTCTGCTCCTGTCCTTTAAAGGAAGCCGAGCTAGTCGGCCATCATTTTGTGCAGCTTCTTTTGACAAATCATTCAGCTCTGAGAATCATTATACTGTTAATACTTACAGCATTAGCCTCAAAAAATGGTAAAAGAGAGTGACTAATTTGATTTGAGCACCTTGAGGAATGGTACAGCAGAGAACACGAGCAAATGCACGGAGAGACTGTGGAATTCCTTTCCCTTTCCCTATAGCAGATTTCACTTCCCTGAGAGATCACCAAAACTACAATTAGCTACACATGTAAAAAGCTCTGTTACCCAATACCAATTATAAAGAAGTAAGGTTCATTGCTATTTTTCGAATCTTTGTTCACATCGCTCTTAATTGCTTTCTCACTACACCTCTCACATGTTTCCATTCTATGTAAGCAGTTAGAAATTCTATTGGCTTGATGACATTCTAAAACTAAACATTAGCACGTACTTGATTGTGAAAGTATCACAAGAAGAGTGAAAGATATTAATATCTTTGACAGTTCGAGTGTGATGTGTCCGGAGAAGTCCCAGCTTCATGATGCGAAGAGGATCATCATTCGGCACAACCATTTGGATTTGAACCTATAAGTCATCACAGCAGTATCAGTTTGAATCTCGATACTAATCTTAAGATAATGACATAGTGTGAAGTTTCGACATCACATGCTGTCAATCAAATGACAATGAAGTTCAAGGCTGGTGAGTAGTATTCAATCCAACATCTATAGATCAATGTTGTTACGGCTTTGGTGATGATAAAGAAAACAAACCTCGTCGTGAATGTTGTAAGGAAGGGTAAATCCAAAATCTAACATGAGTGTAGCATTTGAGAATTCACCATACTTAATGAACACCTATACATAGATGTTTGGTAAGTCCATGAGTTTTAACCAGTCACTGGCATTGACCTCAACCAAAATAACATTCTTATAGAAGTTAGCGACTATTAAAATAAATATAAATAAAGAGAAATCATCCTATGAGAAGTGAATCTAATCGTGCTATAATGTGTACCTCATCACCAGGACTGTAGTTACGATCTGCAGTGACCTGCAAAAATGAAAACTTGAATCAATGTACTGGCTAGTTTCAGTTTCTGTTGCAAGCCTTTAGAGTCAAGAGAAAGTAACACGGGGTCAATAACCATGCCTCTTTACTATGTCGATGTACCTCATAACTAAGGTCGATTCACTCTATCAAAGAATACCAAGTAGATGTGTGCAAAACACTAGACGAAGAGAGTGCATAATATTGACTAACAGGAATGGAAATAAACCTCTGATAGTTGCTTCTCTTCATCGCTAATAACGATTGATGCAGAAAGGCCATCATGGTTCATGAAGTCTGCAAACGGAATCTGTTCTATTGTCAGAACATCTATCGTACCAGAAATCACCATAAGTAAACTAGAAAGATGCAGAAGTATATTGAAAGCAATACCAGAGATATGCCTTTTGAGGTTTCCCATGCACGAGATCCCACTGGCCAGCAACAAATTATCCAGATCGAGTAAGACCAACACAATAATTTAAAACCTCCCTTGTGAGGGAGTATACATGGTTGAGAAAACACCATAAACAGATATATAACGAAATGGATTACATGTGTAGTAACTTTCTCACCTAAAGCATATGCGTACATAAAAGTTTCCAAATCTCGGCGTTCCATCACCATGGGACTATGTTGTTTATATGCCTAAGAATCACCAAAAAGGTAATTCTAGAACTCTTATACACTAAGATGAAAAAAAACCGACACATGAAAATACATCTACCAAACATACACATATGTATACTACGTACTTGGTTAGCTTGACATAGGACATAATCATAGTACCCTTGCTATTATGCTAAGATTCGTAATAATATGGAGTTAAAAACTTGAAGAAGTTAATTCAAAAATCAATGCCAATGAGTCTAATAATTGCTTTCACCGTCAATAAGTTGTCAGCAGTATATAGTATAGCACCTTGATAGGCTTCAACGTGGTTTCTCAATCTAATGGTCTGATACCACCACGAGACCATACAGAAAAAAGAAAAAAGTTTCATAACTATATAGTCTATATGGGTGTGCTTTCTCATAGGTACATATATTATTCTATACGGTACATAAGCAGTCCCTTGTACCCTTCTAAGCAATCAGGAACATCAACCAACCAATGTTTTCATTACCAAATGAAGATAATTTACTAATCGTGGGAAAAAATAAAGTAGCGACTGTGTCAAATAGGGATGTAAGAAAGCAGACCCTCTCTTTATCTAAGAAAATGTTCAAAAGACTGACAAATGCAGGGAACTATCAGCATTTTCATTAGAAACCAACATATCAGGATCACTAAAACAACAATATTTACCTGTGCTACAAATGAGAATTCCTTTTCAATCTGAGCTTTTTGTTTCACTGTTTCCTTGTGAACTGCACTACAACGAATCATGCTGAACTCATCTTCTCCCCAAAATATCTAAGAGAATAAGGAAATCACTATCTTGATTATTCTGCATTGTCCAAAATAGCATGCTACGAAATTGACAGTACGGCTTATATTGGAAAAGGTAGGAACAGAAAAGAGCAGGAGGAAAAATTTAAGAAGCTTTGGCGTACCAGGTTATTTGGATTGCATCTTAAACTACAACTATTTAAACATTCTTATTTCTCGTTTGCCAAAAGAAACGCACATCGACATTCAAAAAGTGACCAAAACAAAATGCTTGAACATGTGACCGCTATAAGGACTAGAGTGAAATCTGACCGTGCTGTGCATCTCTGCAGGCTGAGGAAGTCGGCTGATATAAGGGACCCATCGAGACTTCTGATTCAGAAACAATCAGAGACTCAAGTCAAAACCTAAAACATTCACGTGAAATGGGACACTTTCTTCAAAGCTAATAACCCAAAATGTTGATGCTAGCTTACTTGACCCATTTTCTTCTCGCTTATTAGAACAGCTACAAGCTTTCCAATATTCCCAACTTCATCGGTCAATGAAACTCTAATATCCAGGGGCAGCTCATCTGGAGTTATTTGCTGAAAATTTCAGTTAGGCAACACTAAATAGCCTGTATAGAATCTTCAGTGCTTCTTAAGACAAATAATAACGGAAAAGCTTTTCAGCAGACAGTACTATACCGCTTTAAAAGGGACTTCCAACATGCAGTCCCCGGCATGGATAAATTTTGAGGCATACAGTGACCTGCAACAAAAGTTGATATAGTAAACATGTTAGTGTAATTGACATTAAAGACAAAGCATCACACCAGGAGACAGCCTCTGGTAGGAAATGAAATTGCTGGATTATTGTAAGAAAACACCAACCAACTCACCTGCCATAGGTGGATCTACCAATCGTAAGCGTGCTAGTTATCTTCGATCCAGCTATTTGTTCTAACCAGGGTAAGAAGTCCTTGTCCAAAGAGGCCTAAATATGAATTGGATAAGATGGTAAATCCTCTTTTGTCAGAGAGAGAGCAAAAAGGTTATATACAACATCTCCTTACATCAATCAGCTTACAAAATCAAGAACACAACAGTCTGTTTAGTCTACCATAGATAGAAGAAGCTAAAAAGAACAGAAAGGTTTCATCTTTGGTATCAATTGCTACCATTAGAGGAGATACATAACTCAGAACAATTCTTCGAACACCGTTGAAACTACACTCAGGTATCATAAAAGCTTTAAAGGGAAACATATAACAAAAAATATGTCGAAAGTCTCAATTTTTCAGAAATCAAACCTGAGTTTGGGGCTCCATAGGTAGTTTCCCCGTGAGACTCAAACACTTTGCTAAAGAGCTAAAGCTGCGCTGAGGCTGAACCCAGAACAGCTTCACCGTCGAAATGCACAGTAGCATCTCCGGCCGAATTTGGCTGGCGCGTGAGAAACCACCGCTCGTATTTTATGACTCCGTGTCTCCGACTGCAGCCTGAGCGGCCAGAACCATTGGATGGATATTGTGAAACTGAGAGAAACCGAATAATCTTCGGTCCGGTTTGTTTCGGTTTAATTTCTTATTTGGTTTGTTGAAACTAAATCGGTTTATTTTTAATTGATTTTGTAGACACCTTACTTGCCTCAATAGCTATAGCTATATAGTGTCTCCTCAATCCTCATTATGAAATTTCACGAATATAATTGCAGTGTTAGTTTAAAGGGAGACTTATTAAAAGAGGCCAAAAAATTAGTAAAATTATCACAATAGGCCAAATCTTATTAAATTAAATAACTAGATTTTTTATGAATGAAATGACAAAAAACTCATCCTAAAATTAACTATGAACATATAAATTCTATTTATTTTTTAATAAAAACAGACAATTTATCTTTCTCTTCTCTGCGTAAAATCAACTTTTGTAAAAATGAATCGTAACCACTTTTTTCATGTTCATCATTAACCCTAAATTTTCGGCTTTCACATTCTCTTCCGGACATCTGTCATTTCTCTGCAATCTATTTGGAATTGTAATTCACAGTTTTGTTCCACTTGATTCTTCTCTCTTCGGCTTCTGTGTTACATGAATTGCATCTTCCCCATCTTCGTCACTAACCTCAGATGATTCCATAATTAAGTTAGGTATTGTTGAGAATGGTCGTAATAAAATCTTAGTGATTAAGTGTGAAATTACGTAGCTTACATTTATCAAGTTTTATTTATTTTGATATAATGCAGGATATAACTGGAGATGTCTGCTATTGATAAAGATTCTTTCACTCTCCCGACTAAACTTTTTGAACCAGAAACAGAGCCAACACTTGAAGATCATATCAACTACAACTCTCGTCTCAGTCTCTTTGATGAGAATTGGAATAAGCGTTTTGAAGATGTGTTAGATGACATTAAGGCATTCCCGTTTGGGCATTTATATCGGCTAGCGAAGGACAATAAATTCATTTGGTCAGGTACCCTTGTTCATTTTCTTCTTGCAAACCAGCTTGTGACTAACAGAAAATATGAGTTGTGGTCTCTTTTTGGTGGGCAACCAATACGCTTTTCGCTTAAGGAGTTTGGATTTATAACTGGGCTTTCATGTGAGCAATATCCCACGGATGATGTTGAAGATAATGAAGATGTTACTAGCAGGTGGACTAGGATTTTAAAGTCCAAAACTTATCCATCATTACAAAATTTGGAAGAAATGGCAATGGGATGTAGTAAATGGAGTAAAGATGATCGGAAGAGGCTGGCATATCTGATGATATTGGCTGGAATTTTGATGGCTCATCATAGAGGAACTCCTTTACCCAGGAAACCCATAGAATTGGTTAGAAATATTAATAGATTTGAGAAGTATCCATGGGGTAGGGCTGCTTTTAAGGTCCTTATTGATTCAGTTCATGAGGTAAAAGATGATTTGTGTAATCCATCTTATGCCATGAATGGTTTTGTCCAAGCTCTCCAAATATGGGGGTATGAGGCTGTTCCGGTGATTGCCAACAAAGTTAAGGCTCATGCAGATAGTGCAACAGATGGTTCGTCTATAATGTTAAAGTGGAAGGGATCTAGAGCAAGAATTGACTATTTTAGTCTCGAACAAAGTACTGATAAGGTCCAGCTTGAAATAACATTTTTTTTTTGGTCCTTAGATGCGTTTTCACACTATCTTTACGTATGATATTAAATTATTAATAACATATCTTAATGTTGTAGGTTGATGTCAATCCCTTTCTTGTAAATGAGACTCCATTAAGTATTTTGGCACCCCAATGGAAGGATGAGATCCAAGACCCATTGGTTAGCAAACTTATTAGCGGCATTTTTTTCACTACAAAGTTTGAGAGCACTTGGGTTGGTCATGGTTTAAAAGAAGGACCATCACGTAAGGAGATATTAATCCCAAAAAGGAGGCGGAAGAGAAGGAAGATGAGTAGAGTTTTAAACGAAGAAGAGGTAACTGAAACTGAAGAGTTAGTAACTCGATCATATTTGGATTCTTGCATTAAAAAGCTTCATAAATCCATCTCTGACGGTTTCAATGGATTGGAGACAAAAGTTGAAAGTGTGGACACCAAGTTAAGTGAAGTAGAGAAGCTAGTGAAGACATTGCAACAACGTGAATCTCGTGGTGAAGAAAATCAGTCATTGTCAACTGCTTCATCTCCAATCATAGACCGCAAATGTATCAAGGTCGGTAAAAAGAAGAAATAATTATGGTTTAATGATTATGGATCGTGAAATATTTATAAATGATAGTACGTGATTGATGACATTAAAATGTATAATATAATATGTGATGCATTTCTATTAGTTATGGTAACTATGTTTAATCTTTCTCTCGTCACTTTTGCAGACAATAAAATATGACTTACAAGATGAGTTGGAGGAGAATATTCGTCAAGTTTCAGTGAACAAGAATAATTTATGTCGCTCAGATAGCATGGGTAGTGGTGGTAATCATCAAAATGGTGATGAGAAAAAGAATTCTTATGTGCAGCCTGTTTTGGCAAATCCATCTCTAGAGAAGAATGTTGCTTTTAGTCAGACTATGTTAGCGACTTTACCATTAGAAAAGAAGGCAGATTTTGTTCAGATTATTTTGGAGAGTCCACTATTAGAGAATAAGGGTGATTTTATTCAGTCTGTGTCAATTCCATCTCTAGAGAAGAAGGCTGCTTTAGTTCAGACTATTACGGGGAGTCCACAGTTGGAGAATAAATGTGATTTTGTTCAGTCTTATTTGGGGAGTCCACTATTAGAAAGTAAGGGTGATTTTGTTCACACTTTTTCAGGGACTTCAGCATTACTGATGAAGGATAATTCTGTTCAATTGATGTCGTCAGCTCCACCTGTTGAGAATGATGATGATACTGTTCGATGTGCGTCACCGACTCTATCATTAGAAAATCGTTTCAAGACCAGAAAAATGCGATTGGTCGAGGCTAAGTTTGATGAGTTCAATGCAATATTACGTGCTCAGCTGGAACAAGACAGAAAGGAACTTGGATTGGGGCCACCTCAAAAACCCCGCAATAAGAAAAAGATTATAAAGTCTTTGTCATTTTATGATCCGTTTGGACCCATTGATAAGTCAAAATTAGATGCACTAAATGAATGGAACAAACTGGAAAGGTTAGTGAAAACATTGTCGATAAGCTTTGTTATTCATATAGTATATGTATTTAATTTGATTTTTTTTTTACAGCAATGAGCTTGACCTTGGCTTTTACAAAGTTGGAAAACAGTTTTGGGAAATTTTAATCACGGAAATGAAATGGCTTCACACCGGCGTAAGTAATAGTTATATAACATTTAAAAAACAAACGTTTTGCTTAATTTGTTAAATGTATGTAATTGTATTTGCAGCATGTTGATGCATGTTTAACATTTCTTCGGAGAAGATTGCTCAGAAACCCGTCACCATTTCGAAGTGGAAGAATGAATTGCTTAGACACATTTTTCAGCCACTTAATTTGTAGCGGGTACAAAAATTTTTTGAAGAACCCAAAGGATTACGTTTGGGGAACTCAGCTAATTGATTACTACCACGGTGTGTTTCCGGGAAATGTTGAGACAAAGAAAAAGTTTTGGGTAGATGTGGACGACCTCTATACAGTGATAAATCTTGGCAATGGTCATTGGGTTGCGTTGGCTATTTCACTGGTAAGAAGACAAATTGATATATATGATAGCCTGATATCACATACGATGGACGAAGTCATGACCGATAAAGTAGCACCATATGCACACATGATTCCACATCTAATCATGAAGCTGTCAGGTAATAATAGGCTTACAGACACAAGCTATAGAGTACGAAGAGTTCAAAGGATACTGCAGAACCCTCAAACTGGTGATTGTGGTGTTTATGCAATTAAGTACATCGAATGTTTGGCCTTGAACGCTGATATGAAGTTGGGTCTTTCTGATAAAAACATAGGTCATATCCGAAGAAAATTAGCTTCAGAGATATTCGACGAAGCTCGTAATAGATGATAACTGAGTTTTTCATTTTAGTCATTACTAAAATCTCGTATGTATATATAGTCATATGCTTTGCTTCAAGATGGGGATTCGTTTTTTTCTTAGCTCAGCTAAAAAGGTTGTTTTCTTCATTTTTAGATTCCAAAGTTTTTTGTTCGTCAAGTTAATACACTTCTTTTGGATATTCTCAACAAATTTTGTCTTTTAAATAGAAAATAGAAGAAGAAATCAGCAAATCTTGTTCGTCAAGTTAACACACACGTTTGAATGCATTGCTTAATCTATTTGGAAACCAAAACATAAGAACAAAATATAAGATTTTAGAAGACAAAAACTGCTTAAACAAAGATAAAAAAAAATCAAAGAAAGCGACTGAAAAATATCCAAAAGATGAGAAAACCCCAGAAAAAACATCATTCGAAAATAGCAAGAAGAACTGAATTCATGGCAACGGCGTTTCACATGTTTTTTTATTATGTCCAGAAATCTTGCATCGTGAACACTTATGCTCTTTCCTTGGCCGTTTGTTCTCCATTGCAATCTCTAATGAAGATTGAATTCTTTTTTTCTTGGGTCGACCTGAACGACGCCGACCTTGAGGAGGTAAGCATTGCATTTCCTCTACTTCATGCGGTATTTGAATATCATTGAGAATTCCCTGAACAAGATATATGGACTCAGAATATGCAGTAAATAGATAACTTCTCGTGTAGCAAGGATCTGAGAGTGTGTGCTCAGGAATCATATTCTTCGTAGCAACTGCAATGGCATGCATGCATGGAATTTTCATTATATCAAACTTACAACATGAACAACTCAATTTTTGCATGTCAACTACAGCATCTTCTGAGCCACCAGTCACATGGAACTGATTTTGATTTATGGCCTGCACCCCAAGTGTATTGGCCTCTTCACGTGTTTTCCCAATATCACCATCAGCATATGGTCCAAGTTCCGTGACAAGTTTTGCAGCATTATGTCGACGCTCATAAAACCAACGTGTTAGAGTAGCCCGTACATGATCGAGAAAAGCTACAATGGGGTACTCTCTTGCTTCTTTTAAAAGTCCACTGATTGATTCAGCAATGTTGGATGTGGTGATGTTATACCTGTTTCCTTGGAAATGAGCGGTAGACCATAAACGGATATCTGCATCTTCCAAGTATTTGCACAGCTTTGGATTAAGATGACGAATCTCATTCATGACATTGGTAAAAACATCACGTCTATATGTATTTCCAGCTTTGTTAACCAAGTGAAACAATTGATTTGCTCCAAAATTGGTTTTGATGTTTTTCTCAAGGTGGAAGAAACATATCCCACGATTTGCAGACGGAAACACCTTTTCAATAGCTTTTTCAATGGATTCATGTCTGTCAGAGATAAACACCAAGTTAGGATTATCAGGGATAACTGATTTCAAACGAGAAAAAAACCGTTCCCAAGCTGCATCATTCTCAGAATCAACAATTCCAAATGCAAGAGGATACATATGATTATCTCCATCTTGAGCAGTTGCCACTATAAGAGTACCCCTAAACTTTCCTTTCAAAAATGTCCCATCCACTGCTATTACCTTTCTCATAAATTCAAATCCTCTTAAACATTGACCCAAAGCAAAAAATAGGTACTTAAACCTTTGGTTACCTACAAGCCTTAGGTCAGCAATTTTACCAGGATTTGCTTTCTTTATCTTGTAGATGTACTTGGGGAGTTGCTCATAACCACTTTCATGAGAACCTCTTAATAATTCACGAGCTTGCTCTAAAGCATCCCAAAGTTGGTGATAATTTAGCGTTAAACCATAATTTTTAAGTAATGGTTTCTCCAAATCCCTTGGTTTCAATCCATGGCTAATACCACCAAAAAGATCCAATATGAGTTGGCCTATAATTTTCGGCGTAATTGATCCTAGTGAAAAAATTCTTTCTTGAGCAGAACATGTATGCACATCAATGTACTTTCTAATCCAGAAATACTCTGCTGTTTCATCTTTTGTAGTTGCTCGCACCCTCCAAGAGCACCCATTATTTTTGCACACAGCAACAAATTTTTTAGTATCTGACTTAGATACTTTCCAGCCGAACTTATATTTTACTGAAAGCATCCATAACCTCTGTTGTAACTCATACTTGCTTTTAAAGTATTCACCCACTTTAATGTCTGTATTGTTAGAAGATAGAAAGTTGTTATCACCACCATCATCTTTATCATTATCATTACCAAGATCTACATGACGTCTAATATCACCACTAGTACCATATAACTCATCAGCTATCTGAACCTTAGGATTCTCAGAACTCGTAGCAAATAACTCATTGACGATCTGAACTTGACTATTCTGTTGACCTTTACT
The DNA here is from genome assembly GCA_023657505.1 of Camelina hispida. Taxonomy (NCBI): domain Eukaryota; kingdom Viridiplantae; phylum Streptophyta; class Magnoliopsida; order Brassicales; family Brassicaceae; genus Camelina; species Camelina hispida. The sequence continues at coordinate 30,257,136 of CP094632.1, forward strand.
TTTTACTGAAACGCAAAGTTGGACAGAGTTAGACTTGCAGATTTCAATAAAATTCCTTACTTGTCGATCGCTTGTCAGAATCACCGGAGGTGTTTTATTTGGCATATTCCCTAGCATTATCTGAGGTAGTGCATAACTAAGTTGAATATTATGAATTGAACTATCTAATTGATATTCTTCTTCAACTATCTGCAGTAATCCAGCATACGACATTTCATCCTCTAAAACGATCAACTTGCAGCCTTTGATTTGATCAACTGTAAAGTGCCACACGTTCTTCAGCACCCAGTCACCCAAAACTGTAATTGAGTGTACCATGTTTCTGTATAAAAGAAAAACTAATAATTAATTTAACAACTTTGCACAAAAATTTTATCAAACAAAGTCAACGTAGTAACCTTATGGAACTTACTCTACATAATAACTTTACCTTAAAGGCTTTAGTAAACAACTATTTAAAAAAAACTATATAAAACTGTGCGAAACTAATTTATTAACAACTTTGTGTAATAACTTTACAACTCAAAAACTTTACTAAACAACTATGATGAGATCTACATAATAACAGTACGAATATACTTCTACGAGACAAGTTTGCAGAGTAACTTTACCCAAAAACTCCATTAAACAATTATATAATATGAAACTAAATCTAGCAAACAATTCTGCAGTTACTTTTCCGAAAAGCTTTACCACACATATAATAATATTTATGAAGATCTATATCATAAGTTCATAACTGTGCAAAATTACATCTACAAACAAAACAACTTTGCAGAATTACTATCTAAAAAATAGATTTACAGAAGAATTATGCACATAAACATATGGCCTAGAGACGAATTCAACTATGTATGTATGTACCTTTTCCTTTGTAGACAAGTTGCTTCTTAATAGTTTGATTTGATAAACGCTTATATATATAAGAACCTAATTATGTAGGTTAAAATAATGGATTTTATGAGCAAAAAGTAGACGAGATTAGTATATCATATTTTAGGTTTTATCAAATCAATATTAAAAAAAATCAACAAAAATCTCATGTACTTAAAATAACATCGTGGGTTCAATTTTGTTTTGTTTTAGTATTTAATAAATAGTTAGATAAACATAAGGCTAATTTTGTCTTTCGTTGGTGTATATTTTTAATTATCAAACATACGGCCTAGATTCTTAATTTTAGTTTATTTTTGGATTTTTTCTATAATTTTCCCTAGTTTAAATGTCGATTAAAAGGTTAGAACTTAGAGAGTAAAACATATAGTTTACTGACATGTGAATGCAGTTTGTGGCCTTATTTTGTATGGAGGCAAAAGTCACTCAACTTCATCTTCCACAATACATCTACTGGAAATATTGCACTAATCTTCTAAGTATATCGATTCATAGGTGCTTTCTGTAATCCCAAATCCTAAAGAGACTGATATTTTTTATTGATGTCAAAGTAATACAATTCACATACACAATCAATCAACGAATTCAGTAATGGAAAAAAATAGTCAAATACAGTATATGTTTTTGGTTTTTTAAGTATCATAAGCTGTTTCACACTCTCACCTTCTCTTGTTCTTGCTCCCAAGCAACAAACACAAGTAAAACAAAACCCTAAAAAGGAATCCGAAACCTACCGTGATAAGCAAGCAATTCCATTTACTAAGCTGCGTCACTCCTTGCTGCTTCAGAATATCAGCACCCGTAGTTAAACACGTTGAGCTCGATATCCTCATCCCGATCGATCTGCTCACAGAATCCAAAAGCCTCAGCTTCATCCCATACGCCAATTCTCCCAAAGGCGTGTTATCAAAAATCTGAACACCTCTCACAAAACACTCTGTAGGATCCGAGAACTCGTTCTGAAGAACCGCTTCGTACGGATACTTAACCAGAGAAAGATAATGAAACCAGATCCAATACTGAGGGATTCGATCTCTGTTGATGAAGAAGCCACTGAACAGCAAGAAGTAAGCCAAAATGGCAACAACGATCGTGTAGCCTAACATCACATGCGGAACGACGCCGGATAAGAAAGTCACGAAGGAGCTTCCGGACCAGAACGAGGCCAAGATGATTAAGCAATAGAACAAAAAGCCCATTAAGCCTCCTTCAAGCCCAACAGCCCAAAACGTCGTCGCCGCGAAAGCTACGGAGAGGAAGATGAGCGAAGGGAACGTAACGATGGCGTGAGAGAGGACGTAGGAGGATCTCCGGTAAGCGTTGTAAGCTGTTTCTCTCATGAAGATGTAGCGTTCCTGGAGAAACACGGGAAGAGCATCTGCGCAAGTGTAGAACATTGTCGACATCGCGAACGCGAAGAACCCTAACCGCTCTTGTACTCCTTTTGGTGAATTGTCTAGTCGCCAGAACACGGTAGCTAAGATGAATCCGGTGACCGTTACGGTGGCTAATCGCATTCCGATTAGCTCCGGCTGTCTTCTGGAATTGAGGATTGAGCGTTGGGTGAGAGTTTTGATCTCGATCCAGAACGGATTCGCGAATGCAGGGACGGCTAGGGTTCCGCTACCGTGGTTTACGGCGGATGAGCCAGCGCCGCCTCCTGAGACTAGCTTCCCTCTGCTTATGCTGGCGGAGATCGCTTCTTTTAGAGTTAAATTTGGGTTTGGAGAAGCCGGCGAAGTTAGGGTTTGAGAATTGCTCTGTTTCTTCATCTCTTGCCATTTCTTGTTGAATTCAACTAATGCTCTTGTTCCTCCAGCTGATCCTTCGAGTTCTCTGATGAGATCGAGCGTGAACTCTGTTTGATTCTCGTTTTCCGGTATCGGATTACCAAATCCGGCGAAAAACTCGGCAAACTCGCCGGAGAACCACTGAAGACGGTGTGACCACGTGACAAGAAGATGAGACGATCTAGCAAACTGAGAACTCTGTGACTTGGCTGATGAATCGACATAATCACGATACTACCACTCTCTGCGATCCTCTTCAAGACTTTGACCACCATAAACGCACTTGTGGAATCTAAACCTGAAGTAGGCTCGTCGAGGAACAGAACAATCGGATCGTGGATGATATCGATTCCGATCGAAACTCGTCGTCTCTCTCCACCGGAGATTCCGCGGTGTCCTTCGTCTCCGATGATTGTTTTAGCAGCGTTTCTTATACCTAGCTGGTCGATTAGGGCTTGTACTCGGAGCTTCTTCTTGGATTTAGGTAAGCTTCTTGGTAATCGAAACTCAGCTGCGAACATTAGTGTTTCTTCTACAGTAAGCATCGGGAAGAGAAGATCGTCTTGCATTACGTAAGCTGAGATGACTTTGAGCATCCGAGATTGAAGAGCTTCTCCGTTAAGCGTTACCGTGCCTTTCAAGCTACCTTTAGCGATCCGATTCGCTAAAGCGTCGATCAGAGTGGATTTACCTGAACCGCTTGCTCCAAGAACGGCAAGAATCTCTCCGTCACGAGTCTCGCCGGAGATATTGTCTAGAAGAGTCTTGGTCTTGGAGAAAGATGACCTCCTCCATGGAACCAAGTCGTGAAACTCAAGCTTCCGGCGAACAGAGACGTTGTAAGTGAGGTTGTTGAAAGATAGAACGAAGGGAACAAGGCGCATTAGATGATGATCGTCATCTCCGTCGAGTGATGATGAACCGTCTCGGTCAAAGAACTCATGAAGAGGAGTCTCGTCGCCGACTTGTAACTTTCGAACGTCGCTAACGTTCTTGAGAAGTTGACCTAGAGTCAACGATGAGCTAATGATCTCCATGGAATGAAACGGCGACGCATGATCATCTTCTGCTACAAGGCGAGACATTTAGGAGTAAAAGAGAGCGTAAAGTGAGAAAAATGCGGTGCTTATATACAATTGGAAATTAAAACACTCTTTGCATGATCAAAGTTGTATGTTTTATTCTAAGTTTTGATGTGGAATGAATTGTGAATTCAGTCCTTATATATGTATATGAAGTAACGTGTTGTAAGTGTGTGAACACGAAGGCTCGATGTATTGAATGATGAGTTGCATCATGAGAAATCTGTTAGGTGTTAGTGTTGTTGACAATAATATTTTTAGCGTTTGGATGGAAATGCGTTTTGGATTTCTCGTAATTTTAATTAGCGGAAGGTAATGAGATATACGACCTAGAATTCTAGAATTCCTAAGGTGGTAATTAATTACTAAATTACGTTGAAGTGTGTATGTGAAATGGGTGTACACGTGGCGATTAGGTGTTATTTTGAATGGAGAATTAGGTGAAGGGTGTTGATCTAACCGGGAGGTATAGGAATTGAGATTGGAGAACTTTCTTGCGTTTCCAATAGTGTTTGGTCAATTAGTGGTTCTTTCAGTTTTTTTAATCGATTCTTTGGAGATGTTGGTAGCGAAATAGTGATTATTTGTATCGCAAGCAAATGCATATATACTTTATTAGATAATATATTCACATTTTCTGAACTAATTCTGTGAAATATAAAATAAAGTTGTTCTGTTTGAAAAAGTAGTATTCGATTTGAGAATTCGGTTGTGAGCTAGGCTATTAAAAATCCTCTTCTTTGTTTTTCTTGATTAGTTAGTTGGTGGTAACGGTGGAACCTTCTTTACCAAACTCAACACTATATTTTTGTTTAGTCATTGTTTCCTCTATACTAGGTGAAGGGTACTGTTGATATAGAGAAAAACTATGGATTATTCTTTTTTTCCCCTGTCAATTACAAAAAATTCTATGCACAAGTACAAAGAATTTTCTCAAGATTAAGAAACGATCGGGTCAGCCCTGAAGATTGACGAGTCCTCTTCGGAAAACCATGCATTGTTCCATCCAATCAACTCAGCTTTGATCCCAGTCAGAGCACGCACATGTGCTCTATAGCGAGTCTATTCCAGGCACAATTGGGACAACAATATGTGTATTATACATTTGTACCAAGCGCGAATAGGTTAATTTATGCATGGCCCTTTACGAATATTTAAGTTCGACGTTAATTAGATTCGTTCAATCAACCGTTGAAGAATTTGAGTGGGGAAAAGATCAAGGTGGTAAGGAATCGTGGGTCCTAAAGAAATGGGTTATCGGCAAATAATTAAAGAATAAACAAATTAAAAGATTAGGCAACTTCCTTTTATTTAGTACGTATTGGTAGCATGAAAGCATTCATGACGTATAGGCTTGGCTTCTTGTATTTCCAATCCTAAAATTTGACTCCTTTTTCGGTTGACCTTGTAGGTTTAGGTGACTAACTTCTACCTACCCTACCCTTCCTTGCCGCCATAAGCAAAGGGTCAAAGACTCAAAGTTTATACTACCATCGAATAAAGCTTACAAGAAAGCTGGCTACTTTGGATTACATTTCGAGCAACTGTTTACTTTTGTTTTTTAAAAAGTGCAATTTTGTCAAATACGTTACGTTTACACCGCCCACGAAAGATGGCAAATAGCTCACACGCACACTAAGCCACTATGTTAATTACCACATTGATAACATGCTTGTATCTTTGATTTTTTTTTTTTTTTTTTTTTTTTTTGGACAAAGCTTGTATCTTTGATTTATTTTGAAATATTGATATATATAGTTATTGTTAAGTCAAAAACATTACCAGTCATGAATTAAGGTAAAAATTATAATTTAAGTTTGAGTTATAAAAGTGTTATGGTAGATTTTGAGTTACATTGTTAACTGAACAAATTCAACATCTCGGAAAATGTTTTTAGAGGTAATACAACATTATATGTCAATATCTCAAAATGAAAAAAAGCTTGCTTCACAACGGCAATTTACATTAATACATATGACGTTCACACCCTCTTATTCTTGCTTCCAAGCAACAATGAAAAATAAAACAAGATCCTAAAGAAGAATCCCCAAGCTAACGTAACCCACAAGCAACCCCATTTATCTAGCTGCTCAATTCCATGCTGCTTAAGCAAATCAGAGCCCGTCCTCAAACACGTTGATTCCGTTAACTCCATCCCCAAGTAACTGCTCATTGTATCCAAAAGCTTACCCTTTGTCGTTTCAGAAACTCCTTCCATTAGTGTATCATCAAAAATTTGGTTTCCTCTCACGAAACAACGGGAGGGATCATCAAACTCGTTGTGCAGAACAGCTTCGTAGGGATACTTTAGCAAAGAAATGTAATGTATCCATATCCAATAAAGATGGATTCGATCTCGGTTGATGTAGAATCCGCTGAAGAGAAGGCAGTATGAGAGATAGCCAAAGGTGACCATGTAACTCATCATCACGTTTGGAATCACACCGGAGACAAATGTAACAAAAGAGCAACCTGACCAGAATGACGCAAAGATGATCAGAAGGTAGTAAATGAAACCCGCGAGACCGCCGTTTAGACCAACGAACCAGAACGTGGTCGCTGCAAAGCCGATGGACAGCACGAAGAGATGAGGCAGAGTTACAAGAGAGTGAGATATAACGTAGGAGGATCTTCGGTAAGCGTTATGCGCGGTTTCTCTCAAGAAAATGTATCTTTCTTGAATAAAAGCAGGTAAGCCATCCGCGCAACTGTAAAACATTGTGGCCATTGCGAATGAGAAGAAGCTTAGCCGCTCTTGGACGCCTCTAGGAGAGTCATCCACTTTCCAGTAAACCGTAGCCAAGAGAAAACCAGTCATCATGACTATGAAAACTCGTGTTCCGATAAGCTCGGGAGTTCTGGTCCAGTTTATCATGTAGCGTTTAGCTAAGATTACGGTCTCGATCCACCATGGGTTTACGTAAGAAGGAATGGAGCTCAATGAAGTAGAGACAAGTTTGCCTCTTGAAATGCTTGCGTTGATGGCTTCTCTCAAGGATGATGAGTTATGGTGAGGTTCTTGGCGAACTCTAAGCTTCTTCTGTTGCCAATTTTTGTTGAATTCGACTAACGCTCTTGTTCCTTCAGAGGATCCTTCAAGTTCTTTGATTAGGTCAAGTGTGAACTCTGCATTGTTCTCTTTATCCGGTATGGGATAACCAAATTCTGAGAAGAACAAAGGGAGAGTAGCCGGAGAATCACTAAACACACTCTGGCCAGAAGATAAGACGATGATACGATCAAGAAACTCCATAATCCGACAACTAGGCTGGTGGATCGACATAATTACAATGCTTCCACTACGTGCAATCCTTTTCAAGACTTGCACCACCATGAAAGCACTGGTTGAGTCTAGTCCTGAGGTTGGTTCGTCAAGAAACAAGACGATAGGATCGTGAATGATGTCGGTTCCAATAGATACACGCCTCCTCTCTCCGCCAGAGACGCCACGATGGCCTTCGTCTCCGATCAAAGTGTTTTTAACTGTTCTGAGCCCTAACTGATCGATTAGGGTTTCAACTCTGTCTCTCTTCTTTGATTTGCTTAAGCTTCGGGGAAGTCTAAACTCAGCAGCGAACATGAGGGTTTCTTCAACGGTGAGCATAGGAAACATGAGATCTTCTTGCATTACATAAGCCGATATAACTCTCAACACACGAGATTGCAAAGCTTCTCCGTTTAGAGTTACCGTGCCTTTCAAGCTACCTTCCGCGATCCGTCCTGCTAATGCGTCGATGAGCGTTGATTTTCCAGCTCCGCTTGCACCAAGAACGGCTAGAATCTCTCCTTCGTTAGCCTCTCCAGTGATACCATTGAGCAGTGTCTTTATCTGAGCAGGGCTATGTCCGAAACGAAGACCAAAACGCTTTTGAAGAACGACGTTATAGGTGAGGTCGTTGAAGGCGAGGACGAACGGAACAGACGGTGTCTCAGATATATCAACATCGATCACGACGTCTCTTCTCAGCATCTCGCCGGAAGCTTAAGCTTTCTTGTCTCTCGGCTCAACTAGAGCATGAGAACAATTACAATTAGTAAAATCTTAATAGTTGTATTTATTATGTATTCCGTTCCTTGAGAAAATGTATATGATTAGAAGAATTTAATTTCATTTTTCTTTGGATATTGTATACCAGTTTTTAGGAAGATTGATAATGATTCTATTGGTTCTATTGATTAAGATCGAGTTGCAATTTGAAAGACTCGCATATTGTGATTGTGAATGCACACCCAAAAAAACGCACAAGAGAAGAGAAAAAGTACGTGACCAAAAAAAAAGAAAAAAAGAGAGAAATAAAAATTACCTAAATGGCGTAGTTTTCTTAGAGGAGATCCTCTGCGGTCCGGGACAATTGTTATTGCAATTTGGTGTGTAGTAAAGATCATAATCTATTGCGCTTAATTAGGAGATAATTAACGGTGATTTTGGTTTTTTGAGTGAACGAAATTTTGCCATAACTCGAGTGGTAAAGTAAAGTTAAGAAGTTTATGAAGCTTTGTTATAGATTATATATTTATGAAATAAGATACTGTATATATACTCGTTTAATTGACAAGAGGTTTCGTGACGTATATTGAAAGGATGACCCATTACAAATGTATTGTGCATTTTGTATGTTGCGTAGAGGACACACACACACACACACACAGTTCCTGTTTTCTTATGGCTCTTGTCCTCTTCTGCAACATGCTTAATATATAAGCCATCGTTGCACTTGCATCTGATGTTGAACTAACATGCATGACGAACACATGCAAATCACTATTGTGCTCCTCTTTGCCTTTTTTTTTCCTTCTTCACGGCACAAATCATAATTCAAGAGTGAGCGATGACTGTTATAATCTTGTTAATTAGATTCACTATATTTGACATAATGGTAGAATAGCGTTTAATGCGATTGAGTGCAAGTAAGGAAAGGCTTCTTTTGGATGAATTTGCTTGATTTTGTGTGGTTTGGTGCATTAGGAACGTGTGTTCAATAGCCTCTTGATGAGGTAGATGATCTCCAATTTTGATGTCCACATCCTACTCTCCCTCTCTTGACACTCGATTTGTGATCAATGTGTTTTTAAACCATGAAATAAAAGGAAACAAAAACAAATCAATTTTTTTTAAAGCTAAGGACAAAAAAAATTATTTGTAACAAGGAAAATATATTTTGATTTTTTTTTTTGGAAAGTATTAAAAATCTTCTCTTAGACAAATTTGCTTAATTTTGTGTAGTTTGGTGCACTTTGTTGTGTGTTCAAGAGCTTCTGATGAAATAAATGATCTCCAATTTTGATGTCCAATTGTCCACATCATATCAGTTATTGTCTCGTTATCCCATCCCACCACCACTATGTAATGAAATCTTAACGTTATTGTTTAACATGTATAACACCACTATAGACATTAATAAACTAATTCATAACTATGACACATGTAACCAAAACTCAAAGAACTTTGATGATTAATTAATAGAGACTTATTTAAATCATAGTTACAACTATCACTACACCTTCCATAACATCACCATATTTTCGCTGATTCTTATTTTGTTGAAATAGACGATAACTAATGTGCGGAAATTCTCAATTTACACGTTAAGTGTTTCTAACTGAATTGCGCGTATTGCACAATACTTAGATTTAAAATGCGTATCTAAGTGGTCCGAATTTTATTTGTCATCTTTCTTTTTGTAGGGAAATTTTATTTGTCATTGATGATGCGATGTTTGTTCTCTACCCCAAAAAAAGGAATTATATTTTTCACCCGAAAAGGAAATTTCTTGTAGTTTAGCGAATACATTTAATTCTTTAAATTTTATATACAATCAGGACCATTAAACTTTATCACTCACGTGAATGCCATGCGCCATACTGATTGCATGTCGGTAAGGATCCTGCCCCATCAATCCAAAGATTCGCATTTCAAACAACGTGTAAGTAAGGTAAACGACACCTGCGATTTTACGACTTCGATCTTTATCAACCTGTGGGAGAGCAAGAATCTTTCCTCGCAAACATCCACCCTCTAAAGGAATCAAGATGATTTTACAAGTATGCACTCAAAATTAACTCTCTCTTACAAAAAGAAGATGAAGCACTGAAAAGCTCCTTGGAGACGAAAACGACTTTTAATTACTGTCTTATATATCTTACTTCTTGTTACGGAAAACCCTAATGCACTAGGCCCAATTTATAAGCCCATCTTCAAGACTTCTTGGTAGGTTGATCTTAAATAGACCAACAGAACTAAGTCGACGTACATACTTCAACAATATTGCCCTAAAGCCCGGAGAGTAATTGATCAAATACGTGGACGTTCCTACGAAGAAGCACTTATGATATTAGAACTTATGCCTTATCGAGGATGTTATCCCATTTTTAAATTAGTTTATTCTGCCGCAGCGAACGCTAGTCACAATAAGGGTTTCAAAGAAACCAATTTAATCATTAGTAAAGCTGAGGTGAACCAAGGAAATACTGTGAAAAAATTAAAACCTCGTGCCCGAGGACGAAGTTACCCAATAAAACGATCCACTTGTCATATAACTATCGTATTGGAGGATATATCCTTCTATCAACAATATGAAGAATATTTAATGTATTTAAAAAAACCTGGATGCAGCAATGAAAACAGAAATCTAACATGTTATGATACATATAGTAGTGGAGGCCTATGGGACAAAAAATAAATCCACTTGGTTTCAGACTTGGTACAACCCAAAGTCATCATTCTCTTTGGTTTGCACAACCAAAAAAGTATTCTGAAGGTTTAGAAGAAGATAAAAAAATACGAGACTGTATTAAAAATTATGTCCAAAAAAATATAAGAATATCCTCTGGTATGGAGGGAATTGCACGTATCGAAATTCAAAAAAGAATCGATCTTATCCAGATCATAATCTATATGGGATTTCCTAAATTATTAATTGAAGATAAACCCCGAAGAGTCGAAGAATTACAGATGAATGTTCAAAAAGAACTAAATTGTGTCAATAGAAAACTCAACATTGCTATTACCAGAATTTCCAATCCGTATGGAGATCCTAATATTCTTGCAGAATTTATAGCTGGACAATTAAAAAATCGTGTTTCTTTTCGAAAAGCAATGAAAAAAAGCTATTGAATTAACTGAACAGGCGAATACAAAAGGAATTCAAGTACAAATTGCAGGGCGTATCGACGGAAAAGAAATTGCACGTGTTGAATGGATCAGAGAAGGCAGAGTTCCTTTACAAACAATTGAAGCTAAAATTGATTACTGTTCCTATACAGTTCGAACTATTTATGGGGTCTTAGGAATAAAAATTTGGATATTCGTAGACGAAGAATAAAAAAACTTTCTTTATCTTTACATTTTATCCAACGATAAAAAACGAAAACTATGTAGTATAACACTATACAGTAATAAAAAAGTGCAGTCTTCTTTTTTATGTTTAAGAATAAAATCAGCAATTCTATAAGATTGAATAAAAATTTCCATCAAAACTCCTTTGATATAATTGCTATGCTTAGTGTGTGACTCGTTGGTTTAGGATTAGATTAAGATAAAAAAAAAAGAAAAAAGAACTTACCTATAACAGTAACTAATAACTATAGCATTAATAAATAACCTAAGCAACTCATTGCTTCACATTATCTGGATAAAAAAAATCAGTCAAGATATGATAAATTGATCATATCATTGTAGCAACTGAATAAAAAAAAAAGAATAAAGAAATATGATTATAAATTCTGAAAGGTAATCGAAAAGTATGCGGATAAGTGGAAGGATGAAAGAAAGAGAGAAAAAAATGAATATTAATGATATATGATTCCAAATTGGAAAGTCTATGAGGTCACTGTAAGAAAAGCAATGTAATAAAGCATCAATACAGATTCATTCATAATAATTAGATAAATCTGTTCTGAAAACAAAAAAAATTAAGAGCCTTGAGCCAATAAAAACTGAGAAAATTGACTCAAAAACAAATTAAAAAATGAAATTCCCAATTTCATATTCATATAAGAGCTCCATTGTAGAATTCGGGCCTAATGATTAATCAAGAAGCGATGGGAACGACGGAACCCATGAATATAGAGGATTCTATTGAAAAACAAATCTTAGTAATTCATTGGACAGGATGGCGGAATAAACCAGAAACTTTATTATCTATTCTGATTTTTTATTCTGATATTTCCTAGGATAAACATCAAACTTAATATAGATATTGAAAGAGTAAATATTCGCCGGCGAATGTTTTTTTTCAAGTAAAAAAAATTTTTAAAAAGATAAAAGAAAATAAGGATTTGTTAGAATATTCTAACTCTAACAAAAACGACATTCAAGATGATGATATTACGTTATTTTTAAATAAATAGAATTCATCTTGGATTCCATTTCGAAAAAGACATACACAAATTTAGAAGAAATCAGATGAAATTTAATACCATGATTAATAGAATTAATCATTAACTACATCTATATCGTAATACAAACTTTTTTAGTCCTTTTATTCGCGAGGAGCTGGATGAGAAGAAACTCTCACGTTCAGTTCTGTAGTAGAGATGGAATTTCTAATTTAGAAAAAACCCATCAACTATAACCCAAAAAGAACCAGATTTCGTAAACAACATCGAGGAAGACTAAAAGGAATATCTTCTCGTGGGAATCGTATTTGTTTTGGCAGATATGCTCTTCAAACACTTGAACCCGCTTGGATCACATCTAGACAAATAGAAGCAGGGCGACGAGCAATGACACGAAATGTACGACGCGGTGGAAAAATTTGGGTACGTATATTTCCAGATAAACCAGTTACAGTAAGACCTGCGGAAACGCGTATGGGTTCTGGGAAAGGATCCCCCGAGTATTGGGTAGCTGTGGTTAAACCGGGTAAAATCCTTTATGAAATGGGTGGTGTACCCGAAAATATAGCCAGAAAAGCTATTTCAATAGCGGCATCAAAAATGCCTATAAAAACCCAATTCATTATTTCTGAATAGGAGTATAGAATGAAAAAGCTAAATAACATTTAAGGATAAAAAGATTATAAGTTTTCTTTTTTTTTGACAAACAATATTTTTTTACTTCGTCCTTTGCATTAAAAGAAGAGATACAAAAAAAATGATATGATTC
>CP094632.1:30275007-30362356 GCA_023657505.1 Camelina hispida
ACATACATAGTTAGGTACTAAACAACTAAAATTAAACTTTTAAATGATTAGATAAAATAACCAACTGATTCTTTTATAAATAACAACATTTATTTTTAATTTGGTTTGAGTTTAAAGTGTGACCAAAATAAAATATTTTAATTTGAGACCGACACCCCGGTCTGACCCGCCGGTTCAACCACCGGTTCACGGGTTTTTAGCGGGGTTTTCTGGTTTTTTGAGGGTTTTATTTGTTAGGTTTTAAGAGGTTACCCGGACCGGAATGTTGTGGTTGGATCGAACCGACCGGCCGGTCTAGTCCTAGTTAAAAAACATCTATATATAATAGCAAACCCACTTTTTTGTGTCAACTTTTAATCCAGCAGATGAGATTGGTTCCAGTTTTAATCCAATGGTTTAAAATTATTAATCGTGTCTTTTCGTCGCACCCCCATCTTTCAAAAATCACACCTCTTAGTCTTTGCATCTCTTTGTTGTACCTTCTGATTTCAAAAAATCACATCCATTTATTTTTATACCTTTTAAATCACACTTATTATTCTTTGCATCTCTTTGTTGTACCTCCTGGTTTCAAAAATCACATCCATTAATTTTTACACCTTTTAATTTCACACTTCTATGTGTTACACCTCTTTGTTGTACCTCTATGTGTTACACCTCTTTGTTGTACCTATTCTTCATGTCTTTTCATTACACCCCCATCTTTCAAAAATCACACCTCTTAATTTTAACACCTTTTTATTTCATACCTCTATGTCTTACACCTCTTTGTTGTATCTACATGTTTCTCATCTATTAATTTTGACACTTTTTTATTTCACACCTCTATGTCTTGCACCTCTTTGTTTATTATATATTAACTTTTGGACAACATAAGTTTCAAATATTGTTTTCAGTACTAAAAGATTGTTTAATTGAAGTGTTTTTTAACTAACAAGCATCAATCTCTAATTCAAGGTAATTTAATAAAGAGAAACAAGCAAACAGATGATGAAAACCAATAAAGAAAGAAGAAAGAAATGAAATTAGAGAAAACAGAAAAATGGAGACTGAAGTAAAGAGAAACAAGTAAACATATGATGAAAACAAATAAAGAAAGAAGAAAGAAATAAAATTAGAGAAAACAGAAAAAATGGAGACTGAAGTAAAGAGAAACAAGCAAAGAGATGATGATGAAAACAAATAAAGAAAGAAGAAAGAAATAAAATTTGAGAAAACAGAAAAAATGGAGACTGAAGTAAAGAGAAACAAGCAAAGAGATGATGAAAACAAATAAAGAAAGAAGAAAGAAATAAAATTAGAGAAAGCAGAAAAATGGAGACTGAAGTAAAGAGGCACAAGCAAACAGATGATGAAAACAAATAAAGAAAGAAGAAAGAAATAAAATTAGAGAAAAAAGAAAAATAGTGACTGAAGTAAAGAGAAGCAAGCAAACATATGATGAAAACAAATAAAGAAAGAAGAAAGAAATAAAATTAGAGAAAACGGAAAAATGGAGACTGAAGTAAAGAGAAACAAGTAAACAGATGATGAAAACAAATAAAGAAAGAAGAGAGAAATAAAAATTATGGAAAGCAGAAAAATGGAGACTAAAGTAAAGAGAAACAACCAAACAGATGATGAAAACAAATAAAGAAAGAAGAAAGAAATAAAATTATGGAAAGCAGAAAAATGGAGACTGAAGTAAAGAGAAACAAGTAAACAGATGATGAAAACAAATAAAGAAAGAAGAAAAAAATAAAATTAGAGAAAAAAAAAATGGAGACTGAAGTAAAGAGAAACAGGCAAACAGATGATGAAAACAAATAAAGAAAGAAATAAAATTATAGAAAGCAGAAAAATGGAGAATGAAGTAAAGAGAAACAAGTAAACAGATGATGAAAACAAATAAAGAAAGAAATAAAATTATGGAAAGGAGAAAAATGGAGACTGAAGTAAAGAGAAACAAGTAAACAGATGATGAAAACAAATAAAAAAGAAGAAAAAAAAATTAGAGAAAAAAAATGGAGACTGAAGTAAAGAGAAACAAACAAACAGATGATGAAAACAAATAAAGAAAGAAGAAAGAAATAAAATTAGAAAAAGCAGAAAAATGGAGACTAAAATAAAGAGGAACAAGCAAACAGATGATGAAAACAAATAAAGAAAGAAGAAAGAAATAAAATTAGTGAAAAAAGAAAAATGGTGACTGAAGTAAAGAGAAACAAGTAAACAGATGATGAAAACAAATAAAGAAAGAAGAAAGAAATAAAATTTGAGAAAAAAAAATGGAGACTGAAGTAAAGAGAAACAAGTAAACAGATGATGAAAACAAATAAAGAAAGAAGAAAGAAATAAAATTAGAGAAAACAGAAAAAATGGAGACTAAAGTAAAGAGAAACAAACAAACAGATGATGAAAACAAATAATGAAAGAAGAAGTAAATAAAATTAGAGAAAAAAAAGAAAAATGGGGACTGAAGTAAATAGAAACAAGCAAAGAGATGATGAAAACAAATAAAGAAAGAAGAAAGATATAAAATTAAAGAAAAAAAGAAAAACGGAGACTGAAGTAAAGAGAAACAATCAAACAGAAGATGGAAATAAATAAAGAAAAAAGAAAGAAATAAAATTAGAGAAAAAACGAAAAATGGAGACTGAAGTAAAGAGGAACAAGCAAACAGATGATGAAAACAAATGTAATACCCGCAAACCAATTTCTTGGAATTTTGGTGAGGGTGTCGATCGACACCACAGAGGGAATGTGTCGATCGACACCAGTGGTAGCCGGTTAGGTCGGTTCAATTTTAATTGTCCGGTTTGCGTGGTTGGTTTAGGAAATCCCTAAAATCGAGTTTTTAGAGGAAGGAAACGACCTAGGGTCGTGTTGTTTGGTGTTTTCCGCCTTGAAGAAAAACAAAAGAGAGAGTAGTTCTTGAGCCTTTGAGAGAGATTGGTTAGATTCCTTGCTGTTCTTGGGAGATCTAAGGCTGGGAAGGAGCTGAAGCTTGCTAGGAGTGAGGGAATTCGTTCTTGTTGGTCAGAATCTTCTTGTAAGAGGTGAGTGCATGACCATGGCTAATCTAAGCATTTGATTCCCTTGTTTTTGCTTGTTGTTGCTTGTTTGTGTGTTTTTCTTGCTGGGGATTGGTTGATACAGGTTCCTACGGAGGTATAAGGCTTGGGTTTTGAGTATTGGACGTTTTGGAGGAGATTGGGAGCGAGATTCGACTCTCGACTTCGCGCGGATCGCAGTTGCAGAGGGAGTGTCGATCGACACCACTTGGTGTCGGTCGACACCAGCAAGTCAGGCATCGATCGACACTATGGGGTAGTGTCGATCGACACCATTGAGCCAGTGTCGATCAACACTAGGCTGGTGTCGGTCGACACCTCCCTTCCAGCGAGACGATGTTTGATTTTCTGGTTTGTGTGTTTGTTTGATGCTTGTTTTGGAACTTTGGAATCAATGTTGCTTGTGTGTATAGCCCAGTAGATGGGAGGATTGGCTCACTAAGTATTTGTGATAATACTTACGCATCTCAATTGTTGTTTGTGGTGTGCAGGTAAAGGCAAAGTGTGATCGTGGAATCAAGGCAATGAAGAGGAGGATGTTCTCGGGACTCGATTGGATGTTGTCTGGCATTGTTAGGTTGCTAGAGTTGAGTCATTAGAAGCATTGCTAGGTTGCTGGTTCCTTGTTTCTTGTTGTTTGGTATTTGATTATTGTTGATGTTACGGATATTGGTTATTATTGGAGTATTATTGGATATTTAATTGGTGTTGTTATTTCCTTCGATGATTGTGATTGTGGTTAGGTGGCTAGTGGGTATGGGACCACTAGTTATAGTTTATTTATATATCTTATTTATTATTAAAAAAAAAAAAGGTCGGTTGTTTCATTTTGGTATCAGAGCCCTTACGGTTCTAGGTTTGGGTTCGCTAGGTTTCTGTTGTGATGTTATGGATTGCATGCTTTGATTGATTATGTGAGTTAGTCAATTGTGTGTGGCATGGAGTCCTAGAACATCCTCTTCGAGCCTTCAATGAGATTCCACGGTGAGTTATTGTTATGTTTCTTTGTTTGGTATTGATTTGTTTTCTGCTTGTTAGCCTCTGTTCTTGGAAGATCAGTGGTTAAGGTGTTTGAGCTGTTGGTCGTGGACGGGGACGTGGTCGTGGTCATTGTCGGGCGGGTCCCGAGGCCAGCGAGTGTGTGGTCCAGAGTTCCACGAGGAGGTATGTAAGAGGGTCGCAAGCGTATTAGGATGGACCGGAGGGGGTTAGCCGGTGGCGTGCCGGGTGCTGGGAACCCAGGTGTGGGGTTGCAGCAGGTGGAGCCCAGGGTCGAGATGATCACTTGGCGGATCTGTTGGCATGCTGTTGGAGCGGTTACCGAGAGGGGTACCAGTGTAGGCTCTAGTTGTGCCGCATGTGGTGACTGAAGTAAAGAGAAAGAAGCAAACAGATGATGAAAACAAATAAAGAAAGAAGAAAGAAATAAAATTAGAGAAAAAAAATGGAGACTGAAGTAAAGAGAAACAAGTAAACAGATGATGAAAACAAATAAAGAAATAAGAAAGAAATAAAATTAGAAAAAGCAGAAAAATGGAGAATGAAATAAAGAGGAACAAGCAAACAGATGATGAAAACAAATAAAGAAAGAAGAAAGAAATAAAATTAGAGAAAGCAGAAAAATGGAGACTGAAGTAAAGAAAACAAGCAAACAGATGATGAAAACAAATAAAGAAAGAAGAAAAAAATAAAATTAGAGAAAAAAGAAAAACAAGATTGAAGTAAAGAGAAACAAGCAAACATATGATGAAAACAAATAAAGAAAGAAGAAAGAAATAAAATTAGATAAAACAGAAAAATGGAGACTGAAGTAAAGAAAAACAAGCAAACAGATGATGAAAACAAATAATGAAAGAAGAAATAAATAAAATTAGAGAAAAAAAAGAAAAAGAAAAATGGGGACTGAAGTAAAGAGAAACAAGCAAAGAGATGATGAAAACAAATAAAGAAAGAAGAAAGATATAAAATTAAAGAAAAAAAAGAAAAATGGAGATCGAAGTAAAGCGAAACAATCAAACAGAAGATGGAAATAAATAAAGAAAGAAAAAAGAAATAAAATTAGAGAAAAAAAGAAAAATGGAGACTGAAGTAAAGAGGAACAAGCAAACAGATGATGAAAAATAAAGAAAAAAATAAAATTAGAGAAAAAAAAATGAAAAATGGGGACTGAAGTAAAGAGAAACAAGCAAAGAGATGATGAAAACAAATAAAGAAAGAAGAAAGAAATAAAATTAAAGAAAAAAGAAAAATGGAAACTGAAGTAAAGAGAAACAATAAAAGAAGATGGAAATAAATAAAGAAAGAAGAAAGAAATAAAATTAGAGAAAAAGAAAAATGGAGACTGAAGTAAAGAGAAACAAGCAAACAGATGATGAAAACAAATAAAGAAAAAAATAAAATTAGAGGAAAAAGAAAAATGGAGACTGAAGTAAAGAGAAACAAGCAACAGATGATGAAAACAAATAAAGAAGAAAGAAATAAAATTAGAGAAAAAAAGAAAATGGAGACTGAAGTAAAGAGAAACAAGCAAACAGATGATGAAAAAATAAATAGAAAGAAAAAAATAAAATTAGAGAAAAAATGGAGACTGAAGTAAAGAGAAACAAGTAAACAGATGATGAAAACAAATAAAGAAAGAAGAAAGAAATAAAATTAGAGAAAACAATGGAGACTGAAGTAAAGAGAAACAAGCAAACAGATGATGAAAACCAATAAAGAAAGAATAAAGAAATAAAACTAGAGAAAACAGAAAAATGGAGACTGAAGTAAAGAGAATCAAGCAAAGAGATGATAAAAACAAATAAAGAAAGAAGAAAGAAATAAAATTAGAGAAAGCAGAAAAATGGAGACTGACGTAAAGAGGCACAAGCAAATAGATGATGAAAACAAATAAAGAAAAAAGAAAGAAATAAAATTAGAGAAAAAAGAAAAACGGAGATTGAAGTAAAGAGAAACAAGCAAACAAATGATGAAAAAAAATAATGAAAGAAGAAATAAATAAAATTAGAGAAAAAAAAGTAAAATGGGGACTGAAGTAAAGAGAAAAAAGCAAAAAGATGATGAAAACAAATGAAGAAAGAAGAAAGATATAAAATTAGAAAAAAAAAATGGAGATTGAAGTAAAGAAAAACAAGCAAACAGATGATGAAAACAAATAAAGAAAGAAGAAATAAATAAAATTAAAGAAAACAGAAAAATGGAGGCTGAAGTAAAGAGAAACAAGCAAACAGATGATGAAAACAAATAAAGAAAGAAGAAAGATATAAAATTAAAGAAAAAAGAAAAATGGAGACTGAAGTAAAGAGAAACAATCAAACAGAAGATGAAAATAAAGAAAGAAAGAAGAAAGAAAGAAGAAAGAAATAAAATTAGAGAAAAAAAGAAAAATGAAGACTAAAACAAAGAGGAACGAGCAAACAGATGATGAAAAAAAATAAAGAAAAAAATATAATTAGAGAAAAAAAGAAAAATAGGGACTGAAGTAAAGAAAAACAAGCAAAGAGATGATGAAAACAAATAAAGAAAGAAGAAAGAAATAAAATTAAAGAAAAAAAGAAAAATGGAGACTGAAGTAAAGAGAAACAATCAAAAAGATGAAATAAATAAAGAAAGAAGAAAGAAATAAAATTAGAGAAAAAGAAAAATGGAGACTGAAGTAAAGAGAAACAAGCAAACAGATGATGAAAACAAGTAAAGAAAAAATAAAATTAGAGGAAAAAAAGAAAAATGGAGACTGAAGTAAAGAGAAACAAACAAATAGATGATGACAAATAAAGAAAGAAGAAAGAAATAAAATTAGAAAAAAGAAAAATGGAGATGAAGTAAAGAGAAACAAGCAAACAGATGATGAAAACAAATAAAGAAAGAAGAAAGAAATAAAATTAGAAAAAAAAATGGAGACTAAGTAAAGAGAAACAAGAAACGATGATGAAAACAAATAAAGAAAGAAGAAAGAAATAAAATTAGAGAAAACAGAAAATGGAGACTGAAGTAAAGAGAAACAAGCAAACAAATGATGAAAACAAATAAAGAAAGAAGAAAGAAATAAAATTAGAGAAAACAGAAAAATGGAGACTGAAGTAAAGAGAAACAAGCAAACAGATGATGAAAACAAATAAAGAAAGAAGAAAGAAATAAAATTAGAGAAAACAGAAAATGGAGACTGAAGTAAAGAGAAACAAGCAAAGAGATGATGAAAACAAATAAAGAAAGAAGAAAGAAATAAAATTAGAGAAAGCAGAAAATGGAGACTGAAGTAAAAAGAAGCAAACAGATGATGAAAACAAATAAAGAAAAAGAAAAATAAAATTAGAGAAAAAGAAAAATGGAGACTGAAGTAAAGAGAAACAAGCAAACAGATGATGAAAACAAATAAAGAAAGAAGAAAGAAATAAAATTAGAGAAAAAAAGAAAATGGAGACTGAAGTAAAGAGAAACAAGCAAAAGATGATGAAAACAAATAAAGAAAGAAGAAAGAAATAAAATTAGAAAAAAATGGAGACTGAAGTAAAGAGAAACAAGCAAACAGATGATGAAAACAAATAAAGAAAGAAGAAAGAAATAAAATTAGAGAAAACAGAAAAAATGGAGACTGAAGTAAAGAGAAACAAACAAACAGATGATGAAAACCAATAAAGAAAGAAGAAAGAAAGAAAATTAGAGAAAACAGAAAAATGGAGACTGAAGTAAAGAGGAACAAGCAAACAGATGATGAAAACAAGTAAAGAAAAAAATAAAATTAGAGGAAAAAGAAGAATGGAGACTGAAGTAAAGAGAAACAAGCAAATAGATGATGAAAACAAATAAAGAAAGAAGAAAGAAATAAAATTAGAGAAAAAAGAAAAATGGAGACTGAAGTAAAGAGAAACAAGCAAACAGATGATGAAAACAAATAAAGAAAGAAGAAAGAAATAAAATTAGAAAAAAAAAATGGAGACTGAAGTAAAGAGAAACAAGCAAACAGATGATGAAAACAAATAAAGAAAGAAGAAAGAAATAAAATTAGAGAAAGAAGAAAAATGGAGACTGAAGTAAAGAGAAACAAACAAACAGATGATGAAAACAAATAAAGAAAGAAGAAAGAAATAAAATTAGAGAAAAAAGAAAAATGGAGACTAAAAAGAGAAACAAGCAAACAGATGATGAAAACAAATAAAGAAAGAAGAAAGAAATAAAATTAGAGAAAAAAGAAAATGGAGACTGAAGTAAAGAGAAACAAGCAAACAGATGATGAAAACAAATAAAGAAAGAAGAAAGATATAAAATTAGAAAAATGGAGACTGAAGTAAAGAGAAACAAGCAAAACAGATGATGAAAACAAATAAAGAAAGAAGAAAGAAATAAAATTAAAGAAAACAGAAAAATGGAGACTGAAGTAAAGAGAAACAAGCAAACAGATGATGAAAACAAATAAAGAAAGAAGAAAGATATAAAATTAAGAAAAAAGAAAAATGGAGACTGAAGTAAAGAGAAACAAGCAAACGAAGATGAAAATAAATAAAGAAAGAAGAAAGAAATAAAATTAGAGAAAAAAAAAAATGGAGACTGAAGTAAAGAGAAACAAGCAAACAGATGATGAAAACAAATAAAGAAAAAATAAAATTAGAGAAAAAGAAAAATGGAGACTGAAGTAAAGAGAAACAAGCAAACAGATGATGAAAACAAATAAAGAAAGAAGAAAGAAATAAAATTAAAAAAAAGAAAATGGAGATGAAGTAAAGAGAAAAAGCAAACAAGATGAAATAAATAAAGAAAGAAGAAAGAAATAAAATTAGAGAAAAAAGAAAAATGGAGACTGAAGTAAAGAGAAACAAGCAAACAGATGATGAAAAATAAAGAAAAAAATAAAATTAGAAAAAAAAAGAAAAATGGAGACTGAAGTAAAGAGAAACAAGCAAAGAGATGATGAAAACAAATAAAGAAAGAAGAAAGAAATAAAATTAAGAAAAAAGAAAAAGGAGACTGAAGTAAAGAGAAACAATAAAAAGAAGATGGAAATAAATAAAGAAAAAGAAAGAAATAAAATTAGAGAAAAAGAAAAATGGAGACTGAAGTAAAGAGAACAAGCAAAATGATGAAAACAAATAAAGAAAAAAATAAAATTAGAGAAAAAGAAAAATGGAGACTGAAGTAAAGAGAAGCAACAGATGATGAAAACAAATAAAGAAAGAAAAAAGAAATAAAATTAGAGAAAAAGAAAATGGAGACTTAAGTAAAGAGAAACAAGCAAACAGATGATGAAAACAAATAAAGAAAGAAAAAAATAAAATTAGAGAAAAAAATGGAGACTGAAGTAAAGAGAAACAAGCAAACAGATGATGAAAACAGAGAAAGAAGAAAATGGAAACTAACGTAAAGAGAAACAAGCAAACAGATGATGAAAACAAATAAAGAAAGAAGAAAGAAATAAAATTAGAGAAAACAGAAAAATGGAGACTGAAGTAAAGAGAAACAAGCAAACAGATGATGAAAACAAATAAAGAAAGAAGAAAGAAATAAAATTAGAGAAAACAGAAAAATGGAGACTGAAGAGAAACAAGCAAAGAGATGATGAAAACAAATAAAGAAAGAAGAAAGAAATAAAATTAGAAAAAGAAAATGGAGACTGAAGTAAAGAGAAACAAGCAAACAGATGATGAAAACAAATAAAGAAAAAGAAAGAAATAAAATTAGAGAAAAAGAAAAATGGAGACTGAAGTAAAGAGAAACAAGCAAACATGATGAAAACAAATAAAGAAAGAAGAAAGAAATAAAATTAGAGAAAAAGAAAATGGAGACTGAAGTAAAGAGAAACAAGCAAAAAGATGATGAAAACAAATAAAGAAAGAAGAAAGAAATAAAATTAGAAAAAATGGAGATGAAGTAAAGAGAAACAAGCAAACAGATGATGAAAACAAATAAAGAAAGAAGAAAGAAATAAAATTAAAGAAAACAGAAAAATGGAGACTGAAGTAAAGAGAAACAAGCAAACAGATGATGAAAACAAATAAAGAAAGAAGAAAGAAATAAAACTAAGAAAAAGAAAATGGAGATGAAGTAAAGAGAAACAAGCAAACAGAAGATGAAAACAAATAAAGAAAGAAGAAAGAAATAAAATTAGAGAAAAAAGAAAAATGGAGACTAAAACAAAGAGAAACAAGCAAACAGATGATGAAAACAAATAAAGAAAAAAAAAAAATTAGAGAAAAAGAAAAATGGGACTGAAGTAAAGAGAAACAAGCAAACAGATGATGAAAACAAATAAAGAAAGAAGAAAGAAATAAAATTAAAGAAAAAGAAAATGGAGACTGAAGTAAAGAGAAACAATCAAAAAGATGATGAAAATAAATAAAGAAGAAAGAAATAAAATTAAAAAAAAAAAATGGAGACTAAAGTAAAGAGAAACAAGCAGACAGATGATGAAAACAAATAAAGAAAAAATAAAATTAAAGAAAGAAAAAAGAAAAATGGAGACTGAAGTAAAGAGAAACAAGCAAAGAGATGATGAAAACAAATAAAGAAAGAAGAAAGAAATAAAATTAGAGAAAAAAAGAAAAATGGAGACTGAAGTAAAGAGAAACAAGCAAAGAGATGATGAAAACAAATAAAGAAAGAAGAAAGAAATAAAATTAAAGAAAAAAGAAAATGGAGACTCAAGTAAAGAGAAACAATCAAAAAGAAGATGGAAATAAATAAAGAAAGAAGAAAGAAATAAAATTAAAAAAAAAAAAAAAATGGAGACTGAAGTAAAGAGAAACAAGCAAACAGATGATGAAAACAAGTAAAGAAAAAATAAAATTAGAGAAAAAGAAAAATGGAGACTGAAGTAAAGAGAAACAAACAGATGATGAAAACAAATAAAGAAAGAAGAAAGAAATAAAATTAGAGAAAAAGAAAATGGAGACTGAAGTAAAGAGAAACAAGCAAACAGATGATGAAAACAAATAAAGAAAGAAGAAAGAAATAAAATTAGAAAAAAATGGAAACTGAAGTAAAGAGAAACAAGCAAACGATGATGAAAACAAATAAAGAAAGAAGAAAGAAATAAAATTAGAGAAAAGAAAAATGGAGACTGAAGAAGAGAAACAAGCAAACACATGATGAAAACAAATAAAGAAAGAAGAAAGAAATAAAATTAGAGAAAACAGAAAAATGGAGACTGAAGTAAAGAGAAACAAGCAAACAGATGATGAAAACAAATAAAGAAAGAAGAAAGAAATAAAATTAGAGAAAACAGAAAAATGGAGACTGAAGTAAAGAGAAACAAGCAAAGAGATGATGAAAACAAATAAAGAAAGAAGAAAAAATAAAATTAGAGAAAGCAGAAAAATGGAGACTGACGTAAAGAGGCACAAGCAAATAAATGATGAAAACAAATAAAGAAAAAAGAAAAAAATAAAATTAGAGGAAAAAAAGAATGGAGACTGAAGTAAAGAGAAACAAGCAAATAGATGATGAAAACAAATAAAGAAAGAAGAAAGAAATAAAATTAGAGAAAAAAGAAAAATGGTGACTGAAGTAAAGAGAATCAAGCAAACAGATGATGAAAACAAATAAAGAAAGAAGAAAGAAATAAAATTAGAAAAAAAGAATGGAGACTGAAGTAAAGAGAAACAAGCAAACAGATGATGAAAACAAATAAAGAAAGAAGAAAGAAATAAAATTAGAGAAAACAGAAAATGGAGACTAAAGAGAAACAAGCAAACAGATGATGAAAACAAATAAAGAAAGAAGAAAGAAATAAAATTAGAGAAAACAGAAAAATGGAGACTGAAGTAAAGAGAAACAAGCAAACAGATGATGAAAACAAGAAAAGAAAAATAAAATTAGAGAAAAAAGAAAATGGAGACTGAAGTAAAGAGAAACAAGCAAATAGATGATGAAAACAAATAAAGAAAAAATAAAATTAGAGAAAAAGAAAAATGGAGACTGAAGTAAAGAGAAACAAGCAAATAGATGATGAAAACAAATAAAGAAAGAAGAAAGAAATAAAATTAGAGAAAAAAGAAAAATGGTGACTGAAGTAAAGAGAATCAAGCAAACAGATGATGAAAACAAATAAAGAAAGAAGAAAGAAATAAAATTAGAAAAAAAAATGGAGACTGAAGTAAAGAGAAACAAGCAAACAGATGATGGAAACAAATAAAGAAAGAAGAAAGAAATAAAATTAGAGAAAACAGAAAAAATGGAGACTGAAGTAAAGAGAAATAAACAAACAGATGATGAAAAACAATAAAGAAAGAAGAAAGAAAGAAAATTAGAGAAAACAGAAAAATGGACACTGAAGTAAAGAAAAACATGCAAACAGATGATGAAAACAAATAATGAAAGAAGAAATAAATAAAATTAGAGAAAAAAAGTAAAATGGGGACTGAAGTAAAGAGAAAAAAAGCAAAGAGATGATGAAAACAAATGAAGAAAGAAGAAAGATATAAAATTAGAAAAAAAAAATGGAGACTGAAGTAAAGAGAAACAAGCAAACAGATGATGAAAACAAATAAAGAAAGAAGAAAGAAATAAAATTAAAGAAAACAGAAAAAATGGAGACTGAAGTAAAGAGAAACAAGCAAACAGATGATGAAAACAAATAAAGAAAGAAGAAAGATATAAAATTCAAGAAAAAAGAAAAATGGAGACTGAAGTAAAGAGAAACAATCAAACAGAAGATGAAAATAAAGAAAGAAAGAAGAAAGAAATAAAATTAGAGAAAAAAAGAAAAATGGAGACTAAAGTAAAGAGGAACGAGCAAACAGATGATGAAAACAAATAAAGAAAAAAATAAAATTAGAGAAAAAAAGAAAAATGGGGACTGAAGTAAAGAGAAACAAGCAAAGAGATGATGAAAACAAATAAAGAAAGAAGAAAGAAATAAAATTAAAGAAAAAAGAAAAATGGTGACTGAAGTAAAGAGAAACCAGCAAATATATGATGAAAACAAATAAAGAAAGAAGAAAGAAATAAAATTAGAGAAAAAGAAAAATGGAGACTGAAGTAAAGAGAAACAAGTAACAGATGATAAAAACAAATAAAGAAAGAAGAAAGAAATAAAATTATAGAAAGCAGAAAAATGGAGACTAAAGTAAAGAGAAACAACAAACAGATGATGAAAACAAATAAAGAAAGAAAAAGAAATAAAATTATGGAAAGCAAAAATGGAGACTGAAGTAAAGAGAAACAAGCAACAGATGATGAAAACAAATAAAGAAAGAAAAAGAAATAAAATTATGGAAAGCAAAAATGGAGACTAAAGTAAAGAGGAACAAGCAAACATATGATGAAAACAAATAAGAAAAGAAGAAAGAAATAAAATAAAAAAGAAAAATGGTGACTGAAGTAAAGAGAAACAAGCAAACAGATGATGAAAACAAATAAAGAAAGAAGAAAGAAATAAATTTAGAGAAAAAAAAATGGAGACTGAAGTAAAGAGAAACAAGTAAACAGATGATGAAAACAAATAAAGAAAGAAGAAAGAAATAAAACTAGAGAAAACAGAAAAAATGGAGACTGAAGTAAAGAGAAACAAACAAACAGATGATGAAAACAAATAAAGAAAGAAGAAAGAAATAAAATTAGAGAAAAAAGAAAAACGGAGATTGAAGTAAAAAGAAGAAGAAAAAATATGATGAAAACAAATAAAGAAAGAAGAAAGAAATAAAATTAGAGAAAACAGAAAAATGGAGACTGAAGTAAAGAAAAGTTAGATGGATTATATAATGAGTTTTTGAATTTGAATTGTCAATATGGTAATAAAGATGCCTTCTATTTAAAAGCAGTTTATATAATCAAGTGCATATAACAGTTGCGATTTTTTGTAGTACATTTTCGTAAAATTTTTGTTTTTATTTGATTTTTTCAAAAAAAAATTCAAATTGTTGTATCCCCTCTGTTCATTATAGAGTTATGTCTTTTCACTATATTTTATTTATTTTTTCATCACAACTTTACGTTCTAATAAGTGTGTCTATTTAAATAGTCATGTTTTTTTTAACTCTCTTTATATTTGTCTCTTCATTAGTAACTATTAAGTCCGATGAAACAAATTTTTTATTTTATGTTGAATCTAAATAATTTAATATTAATATCTCATATTCAACGTTATTCTATAATCTAACTAAAATTTTAAAAATGATTATAGCAACAGAGAATTTTAATACAACTTACTATACTTGTAGTTGCATCTATTTATCATAACTTTTCGTTAAAAAATAGTTTAATATTTAAAAATAATAATAACAATCTAAATAAATGCGAAACAACATTTGGGACTTTTCGTAATATTTTTCTGAAAAATTATGTTTTTATTTGTTTTTTTAAAACTCAAATAGTTGTATCTGTTCATTGTAGAGTTGCGACTTTTCACTATAATTTATTCATATTTTTGCATCGCAACTTTTCATTCTAATAGATGTGTTTATTTAAATAGTCATGTTTTTTGAACTTTCTATTTATTTGTCTCTTCATCAATAACTAACAAATCATTATTCGTTGAAACATATTTTCTGTTTTATGTTGAATCTTGTAACAACCCGTTGAATAGCCTAGTTGCTATCAAAATGCAGGCATCGATCCTAACCCCTCATGGGCAAATGGAACTATTCATCCAAATCCACAAGAGTTATTCGTCTCGAACCCTGGTCCCCACCCTTTAACAATCTTAAGCGTCACCAATTAAGATCTAATATTCAACGTTATTCTATAAACTAACGAAAATTTTAGAATTGATTATAGCAATACAAAAATTTAATAAAACTTAATATAGAGTTTACAATTGCGTCTACTTATCGTAATTTTTGGTAAAAACTAATTTAATATTTAAAATTTATTTTATTTTGTTTTTAAAAGGTGTGGACATATTTTAATTTTAATTTTTCTTTGATACAGTTTCACTCATTATTAAATAAAAAACTTATAACTGTTGGGATCATTAATAAGTTTCAATATGAAATAATAGAACCAATCTCAGCCGTTAGATTAAAGATGGCGCAAAAAGTAGGTTTGCTATTATATATATAAAAACAAAGAGTTTTAAAACAAAGAGGTGTGAAACAAAAAGGTGTGAAACAAAATGGTTAGCAAACCCACTTTTTTGTGTCAACTTTTAATCCAACAGATGAGATTGGTTCCAGTTTTAATCTAACGGTTTAAAATTATTAATCGTGTCTTTTCGTCGCACCCCCATCTTTCAAAAATCACACCTCTTAGTCTTTGCATCTCTTTGTTGTACCTCCTGATTTCAAAAATCACATCCAATTATTTTTACACCTTTTAAATCACACCTCTTAGTCTTTGCATCTCTTTGTTGTACCTCCTGGTTTCAAAAATCACATCCATTAATTTTTACACTTTTAATTTCACACTTCTATGTGTTACACCTCTTTGTTGTACCTCTATGTCTTACACCTATTTGTTGTACCTATTATTCATGTCTTTTCATTATACCCCCATCTTTCAAAAATCACACCTCTTAATTTTAACACCTTTTTATTTCATACATCTATGTCTTACACCTCTTTGTTGTATCTACATGTTTCTCATCTATTAATTTTGACACCTTTTTATTTCACACCTCTATGTCTTACACCTCTTTGTTTATTATATATTAACTTTTTGAACAACATAAGTTTCAAAAAATTGTTTTCTGAGTACTAAAAGATTGTTTAATTGAAGTGTTTTTTTAACTAACAAGCATCAATCTCTAATTGAAGGTAATTTAATATTTTCGCTGACCTGTAGTGTTTCTTCGGTTAGATTATTATTATTGTTAGTCGACACTACTAAGTTCATACATTAATCTTATTTTTGTAAACTTTTAGTCTCTTCAATATTTTTAGCCTTTCCGGTTTTCATGTTTTTGATCAGTTGAATAAATACGCGTGCTATATTTTTTTGCATGGCTAATGTTTCTAATTCTCAATTTGCAGATTTTATTTTTGACTTTCTGGAAAACCAAAACCAAGATACGAGAGGCACGATGATATGCAGTGATGCTAAGCCAAAACTTTTTAACAAACATGGTATAATTATAAATATATATATGTTCTATTATTTAACCTATTTATTTTTTTAACAAACATGGTACAAATGTTAAAAAAAAAAATCTGTAGGATGTCCATTAGATATAAATGATCCAGGTTAGTTTCCATTCTTTTGTAAATAAAGCTTTTAAAATTTTAGTTGAATTTTAATTTTTAATACTTTCTTGGTATCAAACATTTTGATAATATATAGAAATATTACAAATGAGCATGGAAATAGTGAGTGTCGAAGAAAAAGTCAGACATACTTGTGACAACACAAAATCAAATTCTAGAAAGCATAAGCACGACCAAATGACAAGTCGAGTTAGAAAGAAAAGATCTACTAAAGGTAACTTATTTAGTTTTTGATGACTATCTAATTAATCTGTATATACAATTTTTTAAAAACATAATGTAAAACAGTCACTTTTAGAGTGATCTGGAATCTACAAAAAAAAAAAAATGCAAGTAATTTCTAAAATTAGTGTTTAACCCAAAGAAGAAAACATCAAAAGGTGAGATATTATTATCACATGTTTCACCACATCGACTTCGTTTTCGCTGTTGTTAATTGAAGAACATGATGGTACCGATTCATAGACATAAGTGGGAAATCAATTCCTAATTTTTGGTGGATACGGATATAAACTTCAATCTAGTGAAAACCACACACATTTTTCCATCTAGCGGTTTAAAATTATTAATGATCCCAACAGTTGCAAATTATTAATCGTGTCTTTTCGTCGTGCTTCCATCTTTCAAAAATCACACCTCTTAAGTTTTGCATCTCTTTGTTGTACCTCCATGTTTCAAAAATCACATCTATTTATTTTTACACTTTTTCTTATCTCATACCTCTATGTTTACATCTCTTGGTTGTACCTCCATGTTTCAAAGATCACATCTATAAATATTTACACCTTTTTATTTTACACATCTATGTCTTACGCCTCTTTGTTTATTATATACAAACTTTTCTGGACAACATACACAAGTTTCGAAAAATTGTTTTCTGAGTATTTTCAAAACTTACAAGTTAATAAATAAAACTAAAGAATTGTTTTATTGAAGTGTTTTCTAAATATATAATAGCAAACCTATTTTTGTGTAAACTTTAATCCAACGGATGAGATTAATTCCAATTTTCCTCTAACGGTTTAAAATTATTAATGATCCCAACAGTTGCAAATTATTAATCTTGTCTTTTCGTCGTACCCATATCTTCAAAAATCACACCTCTTAATTTTTGCATCTCTTTGTTGTACCTCCATGTTTCAAAAATCACATCTATTTATTTTTACACCTTTTTTTATTTTACACATCTATGTTTACACCTCTTTGTTGTACCTCCATGTTTTAAAGATCACATCTATTAATTTTTACACCTTTTTATTTCACACCTCTATGTCTTACACCTCTTTATTTATTATATAGAAACTTTCTCTGGACAACATAAACAAGTTTTGAAAAATTGTTTACTGAGTATTTTCAAAATTTACAAGCTAATAAGTAGAACTAAAGAATTGTTTTATTGAAGTGTTTTTTTTTTAAAAATTTTAAAATATATAATAGCAAACCCATTTTTTTGTGTCAACTTTAATCCAATGGATGAGATTAGTTCCACTTTTCTAATTAACGGTTTAAAATTATTAGTGATCCTAACAGTTGCATATTATTAATCATGTATTTTCGTCGTATGCCCATCTTTCAAAATTCACACCTCTTAAGTTTTGCATCTCTTTGTTGTACCTCCATGTTTCAAAAATCAAATCTATTTATTTTTACACCTTTTTATTTCATACCTCTATGTTTACACCTCTTTGTTGTACCTCAATGTTTCAAAGATCACATCTATTATTTTTTACACCTTTTTATTTCACACTTTTTTGTTTTTGTTACTCTTTGTTTATATAAAGTTGCAATGTTTTGATCCAACAAATGTTTTGTTCCGTTTTTTACTCGAAATGTAAAATTAACAATGTTAATCATTTCAAGTTTTTACTTTCCCGTGCGGCAACGCACAGGCCGACGTTCTAGTTGATATAAATCATTCAGATCTCCATTCACCAAAATACATCTCTCATATTCATTAAAAAAAAAAATAGTAATAACAATCGTTTCTCAGTTTACAATACTAAACCGTTTTATAAATTATATTTTATTTTGAAATTATAATACAGATAAAAGGAATTTCAACCCGGGTCCAAATCTAGTACAATGGATTTTGAGAAACAATATACAGTACTTTTATTTTACAACTTTGATACACAGCTAAACTATAAATGTTACAACTTGATTACTAAACAACAACAACCAGAAGCAGATACTTTAGAAGTTTCAAGCTTCACTTTAAAAGTATATAGTATAAATGCGTTTGGTGTATATATATGTTTCTGTGCTTGTGGACTACCCTTCACGTCCTCTTATTCTTCTTTTTTTTGACCAAAT
Organism: Camelina hispida; assembly: GCA_023657505.1. Classification (NCBI taxonomy): domain Eukaryota; kingdom Viridiplantae; phylum Streptophyta; class Magnoliopsida; order Brassicales; family Brassicaceae; genus Camelina; species Camelina hispida. The sequence goes on from CP094632.1 coordinate 30,293,504, forward strand.
CACGTCCTCTTATTCTTGCTCCCAAATAGCAAAGAGAAGTAAAACAAGATCCTAAAGAAGAGACCCCAAGCAAATGTAATCCACAAGCAGTCCCACTTGCTCAATTGAGTTATCCCTTGCTGCATAAGTAAGTCAGTCCCAGTTCTCAAGCATGTGGATTCCGTTATCTTGGTTCCTAAAGAGCCACTCAGTGTATCCAGGAGCTTAACCTTCATCGCATGGGGAACTTCTGCCAAAAGCGTACCATCGAAAACTTGGACTCCCTTAACAAAACACCGAGACGGGTCATCAAACTCATTCATTAGGACAGCCTCGTAGGGATACTTCAGCAACGAAATGTAATGAAACCATATCCAGTAAAACGGTATTCGATCTCGGTTGATGAAGAATCCACCCAGCAATAGACAGTAGGAAAAATAGGCAATAGTGACCATGTAACTCATCATGATATTGGGAACAATACCAGATATGAAAGTAACAAAGGAGGATCCAGACCAAAAGGCTGCGTAGATTATGAGACAGTAGTAGAAGAAATTCTCCAACCCACCGGTCAAACCAACGGTCCAAAATGTGGTTGCAGCAAATGCAATGGATAGAGCGAGTAGCTGAGGCAGAGCCACGAGGGCGTGGGATATGGCATATGAAGATGTCCTGTATGCGTTGTGCGTTGTCTCTCTCAAGAAGATGTATCGTTCTTGGATAAAGACAGGGATGTTGTCGGCACAACAGTAAAACATGGTGGACATGCCGAACGCAAAAAGCCCATCTCTCTTGTGCACCTCTTGGAGTGTTGTCAAGTCTCCAATATATAGTAGCTAAAAGAAGACCAGTCACCATGACAGTAGCGATCCGCGTTGCCATGAGCTCAGGCGTACGGATCCAGTTTCTCATGTAACGTTTGGCTAAGATAAACGTTTCGACCAATGGCGGGTTTACGTATGAAGATACTCTTTCCATCGAAATAGGACTGGCTCCAGATGAGCCTGAGACCAGTTTGCCTCTAGAAACACTTGCAGTAATTGCTTCTTTTAGAGATAAGCCATTTTGTGGCGTGGCTCGAGCAGATTGGTTCTGTTGCCACTTTTCGTTGAACTCTACTAATCCTCTGTTTCCTTCAGAGGATCCTTCGAGCTCTCGAACTACATCAAGTGCGAACTCAATGATGTTCTCTTTCTCCGGAACAGGACGACAGAAATCAGAGAAGTAAGAAGGAAGACTAGTCGGAGATCCATTAAACACACTCTTGCCACGAGATAAGATGATAAGCCGATCAAGCAAATCAACGATACGAGCACTAGGTTGATGAATCGACATAATAACGATACTGCCACTCTGAGCGATTCGTTTTAAAACCTGCACCACCATAAACGCGTTGGTTGAATCTAACCCTGATGTAGGTTCGTCGAGGAAGAGGAGGATCGGATCGTGAATAATATCGATACCGATCGAAACGCGCCGTCTCTCTCCTCCTGAGACTCCACGGTGTCCTTCGTCCCCGATTACCGTGTTGGTCGCGTTTCTAAGCCCTAATTGATCAATTAGGGTTTCAACACGCTCCATCTTCTTCGACTTAGACAAACTTCTCGGGAGACGGAACTCGGAAGCGAACATTAGGGTTTCTTTAACGGTGAGCATCGGGAATAGAAGGTCGTCTTGCATCACATACGCCGATATGACTTTCAACAGACGAGATTGCAAAACTTTTTCTCCGTTTAGAGTTACCGTGCCTTTCAAGCTATCTTCCGCCACTCGTCCGGCTAACGCGTCGATCAAAGTGGATTTTCCGGCTCCGCTTCCACCAAGAACGGCGAGGATTTCTCCGTCACAAGCCTCGCCTGAAACATCATCAAGCAGAGTCTTCGTTGAAGCGGTCTTTTGCTGCGAGAAACCAAACCGCCGGCGAATTACGACATTGTAATTGAGATTGTTGAAGGCTAGGAGAAACGGCACAGGTCGTGTTTCAGACGTTGGAGCGAGATCCAATATGTGATGACTCGGAGCATCTTCGCCTGAATGTTTTTTCCGGCCACTATCGGTGAAATCTTTCAGTAGTTCGCCAAGCGTCGGTGACTCGTTGCCGCCGGCGATAGAGATATCTAAAATTTCCGCCGAAACACGTGGCATATTTAACGATTAACTGAACGGCGTACTCTTTTTAGTTGAGGGAAGCTAACGATATACTCGATTTGGTTGACGGCAGTTTAACGCTGTCTATTCTTGAAGATGAAGCTAACAATGAAGTATACCATACAGCATCTGGCCAACCTTGAGAAAACACAAAAAGAAAAATCTTAATAAAATATATTCAATATGCTTACGAAATCATAGCACATTCAGTATTCTTGAGAGAAGTACATACTATAATTGCTTAAAATCCTATGTAAAGTTAGTAATAAGTTATATATATGAAGAAAAAAAACTCACAAGAACCACATATGTATAGGATAAGTTTAATAATGGTGAGACAAGATTCATGATTTCTTAGTCTATTGAACTTTAAAGTATAAAGATCATGAATCATAAAAGTAAAAAGAACTAATATTTACTAAACTTGTGACAATATTGAACTTACTTGTTAAACTCAATTATCTTCTTCTTTCATGGAGCCAAAAAAAACTCTCTAGTTCAGATTTTTGTTGTTGTATATAACTGAGCAAATGACCACTTCTCTCTCTCATCGTATTTATAAAGAGACTAAAATAAGCTCATTTATTATTATAGTTTGGATTTTGAAATTTCAAAATAAGCAAAAATACAGAAGAAATAAAATAACACGGCTCTAGATAGTAGAATTAATACTCTTTCTCTTTCATAAGTAGTGTTATTTTAGATATTTGTTTTTTTTCCTTCAATAAAAAAGAGATTTGTTTTTGTTTCATAAATAACATCATTCTACATTTCCATTATTAATTTTACACCTTTTTATTTTCTTTTAACTCAAACTAATTTTCATTAAATTTAAATCATTAATCACTTATTAGATAGAGATGTGTATTTTTTTTTTTTAATTTGTGTGAAATGTGTCAAAATATTTTTTTTTATAAAATAGGAAGAGTATAATATAAACTAATAAAATATTGTAAACTGCAATGAAACAATATAGATACAATTTTAATTATAACAATTATCTCTTTGTGGCTCCCTAATATCCAACGGATTGTGAGTCTAATACTCCCTCTGTATCATAAAGATTAAATTTTTAGGATTTTTTTTTTGTATCACAAACATTGATTTTCTGTATACTTTTATCAGTTAATACTAAGAAATTCAAAATTTCAAGATCATTAAATAAGAATTTAATAGCTTGATGAATTTACTATTGGTTAATAATTATAAAATATGTTATTATAAATAATTGAGAATTTGTTATAAATATACTTTTTACTCTGGTCAAATAAACCGAACCGAATGGACCGAACCGAAACCGAACCAAAATTTCGGTTCCGGTTTGGTTATGGTTAATGGACAATAACCGATTGGATAGTGTTTCAATTATCCATGGATATCGGTTATTAACCGAACCGAACCGATATCCATTCGGTTATCCGAATCAAACCGAACTCATATTAAAAATATGTTTTAGGCAAAGATCGAACCTCTAACCTCAGCAAACTTGAGCATGCGAAGTGGCCACTACACCACGTTAAACTTTTGTCAATAGAATTCGTGTTAATTTAGATAAGGTAATAAAAATATACTAAAAACCAAACCAATATCATATATATTTAGACCAAAACACCAAAATATTTTAAATAAACCAAATATCTGGAAGTTTTTAGATATATTTGTTAAATTATAATTAAATTTTTATTTAAATAATATTTTTAAAAAATAGATTACACTGTTTTGGGTACCCGGAACCGAACCGAAAATAACCGATACCGAACCAAACCCGAACCGAAATAGTAAATTAACCGAATGGATCCTAAACTCCTATATCCGAAATACCCGGAACCGAATGGATATATCCATAACCGAACCGAATACCCGAACGTCCAGGACTACTTTTTAGAAACACAATTTTCAAAAATACTCATTTTTGAACATTTTTATTTTTACCCTCTTTTACGCAATTACAATATGTTAAATTAATTCTTAGATTTTTTTTTTTAGGTTTGGATTCTCTATTTTATATTTATGGTATAGTTTTTAGGAAATAGAGTTTAGTATTTAGGGTTTATGATTTAGAATTTAATCATTTTATATATTAAAAAGGGTGTTTTTAGAAATAAACACCATAAAATGTATTTTCGAAAAAAAACATAGAAAAGAAGTATTTTTGAAAATTCTCAATGCACTTATAGTTAAACATTAAATGTTTTTCTTAATTTATGTAAAAGTTTTAAAACATCATCTATTGTAATAAAAGAGAGTATGGAAAACAGTGGTGTGGTTGGTAGATAATGGCAATCGTACGTAATTGCGGTATAATCAGTTCATTGTAGCGGCATTAGGACGATATGGATTAATGGCCAAAGATGTTTGATATTATTCATGGAGTTCACATGGGCGGCGACTCAGTTAATAATATGCAGTATGGTGATAAGCAATTTGACATTGACTTTATTATAGTTCCCTTCGCAAGAAATTTGAGCCGTTGTTTCTCTTTTGATATATATAGATTGCCGTTCACTTGGTTTAGGGTGGAATGTGAATTGTATTTTGGTCTTTTTCTTTTGTTTGAGTTCTATTTATGTTGATAATCTTTTGTCTCTCTCGAATCGAGTTCTTTTTTTTTTTTTTTTTTTTTCAAAAATACCATCAATATTGGTGTCTTGGTGATTTGGCCGCTTTTTCCACTAGCGTGGCAAATATCTTGGCGATGAGTGTGATGGAACTACCAATAAGTCTAGCTGATACAAGAACAATTATAGAATTTCGGTCTATGGATATATATGATATGATCCGAGGATTGAGTGACAAACATATATGGAAGAGTTGATCTCGGGGACACGAAGAAAAATAAAGAAGATGAAGACGTTGTAGCATGCTATGAAGTTGCTATTTCAATTAATTAAAGATGATTACAAAGAATGAACATAACATAATTGTTGGTTCGTTAGTGGTTCTTTAGCGAGTAAGACTTGCCCAAAGAAATAAAGCGCATATAATTTCTCTTTTTTTTCAATACTACCAGTTCTTGTAAACATTATGATCAAGTTAATGCAAATGTTTTAGATGTTAAGCAAATGAATTAATAAATCAAGAGAGGTTATAGTTACCGTTCCCAGTGCAGTTAAATTTACCTCTCAATCTTATAGAAAAGAAAACTGAGAAAAGCAAAACAATAATTGTATGGAGTATGATGGGGCCACGAAGTTAAATTGTATTCAGGTAATTAGGTTCGTATCTAAACTTTTTAGAAGGAAAGATAATAAATGCGGAGAAATGATTGGTGTGGAGCACGAGAGGCCATGAATTGAGAAGCTAAAGTTTTGTGGCTCGCAGGACTTCACAATTAAATATTAAAAGCCACACATAGTCATAGACTGATAGATATGCACATCGGTTCTTCGGGTATGGGACTAATTGGTGGACTATAGTTTAGATTAGTGTATGACAAATTTTGGTCCTTCAAATATATTAATATTATTTTCAGAGTTTTTTAAGTTTGGTATAAGCATTGGTGTCCTTCATAGTTGATCCCTTGGAATTTAAATATATAAAAGTTAATTGCTATTAATCCGATCATTCAAGAGTCGTTTCAAAAGTTTACCAGGTAGAATACAAAGTTGGCTTAAAAAAAGAAGAGTTGAATGACGCGATCAGTTAAACTTCGCATTAGAGAAGTCCATCCCAGGGTTCTGAGCCATGAACTTCTTGAGCATATCTTGCTTCTCCATCTCATTACTCGTTGAGAGTCCCATCTGCTTTTGCCTTTGATCAAACTGTTACAAAAAAAAAAAAAAGAGAATCAGTGAGTCAATCTTGCAATACTAAAAATCTAACACAAAGAACTGATCAACAAGAAAAAGAAACCGATTAGTTTACCATCATCTTCTCAACGGTTGCACGAGTTTCAGGGTCGAGATCACCCAATTTGCTGCTCTCCGGTTCAACTTTCTGAGTGTCAATCTCAGGTTCACCTTTCACACAATACGTCCACCACTTCATCTGGTCTTGCTTTGTGATATATCATGGTTTTTAGGTGTTTTTAGCCATGATATAAGTCTTAATTATAGAGTCTCTTGGTGTTTTTAGAGTCTTTTTGAGTCTTTATAGGATTTAACATAGATGAGAGCTTAATGGAGCTAAATAGGAGGATTTGGAGCATAATCAAGCATTGAGGCTGAGCTACAAAGTTGGGAGACATGTTCAGAAGAGTGCATCGATCGACACAGCATATGCATCGATCGATGCTAGGCCAAATACGAAATTGGAAGTTTTCCCACAAGTTTTGAAGATTTACAAATCTGCCCCAAAGCTTTCCATATTTGCATTATTAGTCCCTAGACGTGTTTAGGAATATAAATAGGATTTTTATGGTCATTGTTTAGACCTAAGCTTTATTTTTCCCTGCAACTTTTGAGAGCAAAAGCTGTTGCATCGATCGACACTCCTTCCAGAGTCAGCTCAGACTTGTCCAAAATCAAAGATTCTCGCGTTGGATCCTTACCTGCAAGTCCTAGACCAGTTGTAAAGCTCAAATCTCACCATTCCACAGTCCAGAACCCACAGCTAAGGCCAAGGTATGCATCTCCTTCTCCTAAACTTTCTCCATTCATCAATAAGAATTTGAAAGGTACAAAAACTGTTGTCCAGTTAACCAAGCCACGAGATTATCGTAGAGCGCTTGTTTCTTCTGTTGATGATTTTGCAGGACATAAAAGAAAGCCACCCATACCTAAGTTCCGCCTTGGTTCTGTTCCTCATGTCTCTTGTAGACCTCATTCATCTGCTGCCTACACACCCCCTTGGATGAAGCGGAAATCTTCTCAGAAGCATTCACTGCCATGTTCTGATCCACCGGATGCCTGAGATCCGACACAGTCAAGCTAATGACTGAAAACAAGCGCTTAGTGGGAGGCAACCCACTGGTAGGTTTTTCTTTTTCATTTTCTTTCGATTTTCATTTATTTTTATTTTTATTCGCCAAACTCTTACTTGATAGCACTAGGGACAGTGTTGTTTAAGTCTGGGGGAGGCAGTTACTAACTATGTTTTTGTTTTTGAAAAAAAAAATTGGTTTTATTGAGTCAAAATTTTTGTTGGGAACTATGATTTTTATTTTTAGTGTATTGCCTTGGTTGATTAATGCTGCAGACTGAATCCACAAGTCCGACTAATGAAAAATCAGTGAACCAGAAACATCTGAATTTCCAACAGAATCCACAAAAGCCTGAGGTAATTTCTGTTCTTTTCTTTTTACCTCATCAAGGAGATTGATGTTCATAGAGCTTGACTCCTTGTTCATACATGACAAGTAAGACTTCAGAAAAAAATTGGTACTCCTCTCCCTTATTTCAAGTAAAAAAATCCTGAGAGCTTTGTAAAAAAAAAAGAGAGAATAAAAGATGAGATGATTTTGATCAGTTTAGAGAGGTAGTTAAATTACCTGTGACCTCATTATTCTACTCTTGAGTCAAATGATCACACAAAGCTTGGAAACAAGGGGTAGGTAAATTACCGATGACCCCATTATTCGTCTACAACTTTGAGAAGAGAAAAAAAAGAAAGAAAACAAAGCAAAGCTCTAAGGAAGATTAAATAGAATAAGTCTAGGGGAGAGAAAGAGTACCACATGTGGTAAAAGATATGTCTTGCTTGTTATGGTATTGTACGGGAATGAGTTTAGAAGGTTCTTGATATTGATCAAATTGATGAGACCCACCAATGAAGGCTTAATGGACGAAGTAGTGGAATTTGGTTTGAATTTGGGATGCTATGAAAGTCAACGGAGAAGTACGTGGTTGTTCGATTTGGATTTATCTGCTAAGCATGTGGATTAAGGTTTGGATGATCATGGCATACTTTGAAAAGAAAATGAGTTCCTGTGTTTTCAAACCTCTTTCACAGATGAAGTTTATGTTTTGCTTGAGGGCAAGCAAAGGCTAAGTCTGGGGGAGTTGATATATCATGGTTTTTAGGTGTTTTTAGCCATAATATAAGTCTTAATTATAGAGTCTTTTGGTGTTTTTAGAGTTTTTTTTGAGTCTTTATAGGATTTAACATGGATGGGAGTTTAATGGAGCTAAATAGGAGGATTTTGAGCATAATCAAGCATTGAGGCTGAGCTACGAAGTTGGGAGACATGTTCAGAAGAGTGCATCGATCGGCACAGCATATGCATCGATCGATGCTAGGCCAAATACGAAATTGGAAGTTTTCCCACAAGTTTTGAAGATTTACAAATCTGCCCCAAAGCTTTCCATATTTGTATCATTAGTCCCTAGACGTGTTTAGGAATATAAATAGGATTTTTATGGTCATTGTTTAGACCTAAGCTTTATTTTTCCCTGCAACTTTTGAGAGCAAAACCCTGTGAGATTTTAGAGAGTTTTTGGAGAGAAGAATCAAGACTCCTTAAGAGAAGATTCAGAACTCCTTTTCTTCTCCCTTTGATCTCTTAATGCTATCTATTTTATTCATGATTTGTGTTCTTACAATTATGTCTGAGTAGATCTGCTTGTTAGGTTTAGGGTTTCTCATTAGAGATTTTATGGATTGTTAGATCTGTTATTTAGGATTCATTATCTTTCTTGTTCTTCATCATAGGTTGTTCTTAATGCTAGATCTTTGATTAGTCATCTGGATTTAGATCTTAGGATTATTAATTGATATGAGAATATAATTGATTTTCTTGACAAAAACCTTTGGTGAGCAAAATTACTTCTTGCAAAGAGATTTGATTTAGTAATTTTGTGAACAATCTAAACTTGTTTTTAAAGCTGATTTATTACCTAGAATTTTGCAAAGAGATTTGGATTTTCTGGTTTTAAATTTAGATAATATTTGCAGTGAGAACTGATTTATTTTATAATTGTGTTTAGAGTTCAAGAACGGTGCTTAATTGTTGAATCCTGCTTCTTAATTAATTGATCTGATTTTCTATGATTTCCTGAGAATTTCCCTAGGCCTAGCGTTTCTTCCATCTGAATTTTACAACTCTTTTATTTTCTGTTTTGCATTGCTATTTAAATAAAATATTTCTGTTTAGCATAATTAAAAGATTATTAAATCTATTGTGTGAATCTAGAGTTCTTGTGGATTCGATTCCTAAGTACTACAATTGATCTCTTAATTTGAGAGAGTAGCTCTAGGGTAAATTTGAGCATATCACTTTGTCAAGAGCACCGATATCATCTTTTGATCCTCGATGTTCCAGAAGCAGTCATTAGGCTTGACAGGATGGAAGAACTCTCCGTCAATGATTGGTTCTTGCCCTTTGAGACCAATTTTGATACGGTTCTTCTTGATTTCACAGGTCACAAACCCTGACTTATTAGTGCCTGCTGGCACCGGAACATTAATTGTGACCTCTTGGAGATTCTGTCCCCATGAGTATTTCTCAAAATCAAGCCCATGCCTTTGTGGGGAACTGCATCAAAACGGGGACATATGAAGTTAGTTTTGCAAAAACAGAGACTAAAGTTGTAAAAATCTAAACTTTATCCAATATCCTAGTCTTTACAAGATCAACGAATCAGGTTGTGATGTTAAAACTAAGTGTCAAGTCAAGAGTAATTCAACCAAGCACTAAACAGAATCAAAGCTTAATCCAAGGCAGCTGAGGAAACAATACTTACTTCCAATCATAACCCTAAACCAAACTTATCATCAGAGGCAAACAATCAATTACCAAATTCAAGAAAGCAAAACGAAGGTACTTACCAATGGTAGCCGGTTCTTGACATCCATGGATTCCGTTGGCTTCAAAGTCTCCTTCTTTGGCAGATTTGCCTCTGCGTGACCCAATTTTCAGAAGGATAAAGGAGATCCGCCGTTGTAAACAAATCGCCTTCGACAGAGAGAGAGAGAAAAGAAAGACGGACAGAAAACAAATGACGATAAAGCTTCGATTTCTCCGGTTCACTCGAACAAAACAACACCAACCTATTACACGCGGACACGTGTTAGGAAGGACCGAGCAAAATACGTCCCTTTTGTAGGTACGTTTCTTTCGTTATTGATTGATTTTGATTTAAATTAAACATTTTAATTACGAAGGACGGGCTAATTATACGCCGCTGCATATGCTCTTATAGAGAATGAAAGGAGAGTATATAATCCCTTTTATATACGAAGAAAAGTAACAACTGACACTCTGACAGTATTCTACGAGAAGAGTAACAAAGTTTGCATATATTAAAAAAAAAACAGTTTGCATAAAATGTTTTCTGTTTTGTTTTAAATAGTATAATTTTTTGTATACTAGATAAGGGCCCGCACAATGTGCGGGTTTAAAAATTGTTTGAAAAAATTCCTAAATCTAAAATAAATTTTCAAAAATATATAAAGAAATTTTTTTTTAAAGTAAATATATAAATAATTGAAGTTAAAAAATATTTGTATTTACCTTCATACATTTATTTATATGTCTATATTTTTAATAGATTATAACAATTATTATAATAATGAAAGCTAAATTATATCCCACTAAAACTTTTGCCAAATATTCATCATTACAAATATTATTATTATCAAATTTCAAAAACGTTTTACAACTTATTCACAAAATATTTTACATGCAACAAATTCATCAAAGCAACATCTAATAATTAACCATATACAATTTTACTCTATGTTTTACCATTAAAAATATGTTTTTATAGCCAAACATTTTATTGTTAAAGTATGCTCTTTATCAACACCTATAAAATGTCTTCTAACCAAATTAAACAAATTTTATGTTGCTTTACTTTCATTTTGGCATAATTATAGTTCTTATAATTACTAAAATTGTTTTGTGACATAATTTCTTTAACCATGAAGTTTTTTTTACTCCAAATATATTGGCTGAACAACTGGTGAAAATTATCTACTCAATTACATTGATTTTATGACTAACCCAATAAAATTGAGAAATTGAAAGAAACTTAATATAATATAATAAAAAAAAAAAATTGAAAATTATAATCATGATGGTATATATAAGTCTTAGATAATTCAGATATACAAAATAGAAACTTTATATACAATCCAAAACATGACATATGTTATAATCACGTTAAGGATCAACGACATTTTTACTCTTCAAAAGTATCTAATTGTACCAAAACAACTTAAAGTTATGACCTCGTCTCAAATATTCTCGAATCATAAATTCTCAACTTATTTTTACCTGAATCAAAAGTAGGGCAACGATATCCTGGAGAGGAGATAATTTATTAATTATTCTCAACTTATTATTTTGACATAATTTATTAATAATAATATACATGCTTAGTGAATTACTTTTTTGTTTATACATGTCAAAATCTTATTGAGAAAACACGTATAACATAAGTAGCTTACAATGGAAAATATATTAGTTTTGTTAATTTTCCTTGTTGATTTAGAATTTTTTTTAAGATAAACATGTAAATTTTTTTTAGATTTAATGTTTTTTTTAATTAGCTGTTTTGAAAAATTATAATTTATGACACGTGTCAACATTTCATCAGTATACTTGACATGTGGCTAATTTGAAAACCCACTTTATATAATAAGATTTTTAATATAATAAAAAGATTAGTTCAAGCTTTTTTCCTAAGAATGCCAATCGGTTCTCCATGATCTTCGTTTTCTTCGCATGTGCTTTCACAAATCTTGTTGTAGTACTCAGTGTCCGAAATTGGCTAACCATACATAATTTTTTTTTTGTGCAAACAAAAACATAAAATTTAATGTGCTAGGTTATATAGTATAATTACGACCAAATATGGATGGCACATAGTATATTTATTTTACCATGTAGTGGTTGAGAACTTTTGTAACAGTAAAAATTTGATATGTATGGAACATTGTCAGGGGGATAGGGAAAATTTCTTCACAGCATGAAGAAAAGAGAGGGATTCAAAAAGGGCTGGCTCCCGGCCAGAACCACACGTGCAAGTTTCCCTGCACGTGGCTTGTCCTATTTATATTAGTTGTTTTGTTTTTAATATAATAAGATTACAATTATATTATGCTTTGTTTTACCAAATTTGAAAACTGTGATTTTTGATCATTAAAATTGACATATGTCACGATATGATGAGTTATTATCTTTGATCTCTAATCGTTAAAATTGACATGTGTCATAATCTGGTGAGTATTTAACTTTGATCTCTAATCGTTAAAATTAACACATGTCACGATCTAGTGAGTTACTAACTTTTTAAAATTGACATGTGTCACGATCCGATGAGTGACTAACTTTGATCTCTAATCGTTAAAATTGACACGTGTCATGATCTGGTGAGTTTTAAACTTTGATCTCTGATCGTTAAAATTAACACGTGACACAATCTGGTGAGTTACTAACTTTGAGAACCAAAGTTTATATAATAAGATAGGACCATTTAGCTCAATGGAGGAAATAAAAGAAAGATAAAATTTATATATACAAAGGAGAAAGTGAAAAATTCCACGTAAGGAAAAGAGAAGAGAAAACAATAACAACTGTTAATCATGCAACAAGAATACAGATTATTATACATAATACAAAATCTATAATAGTAAGATGGTTAGATCAGGTTACTCACTTAATTAGTAGTTTTTTTTGTTGGTTATTCTTGCCAAATTCCCGTGTTAGTACAAAAATTAGGAAATTACCAACACCAGTCGACATCTATTCTAAGGTTATTAAAATCGTGAACCACGTGCGTCCTCCTTGTGATAACGCTTGGTTGGACGAAAATGCAAATTGGTTTTGGCATTTGAAAATCTGACCTACCACTCCATTGTTACGTTAACAACCAAGTATTGCTTAAAACAACTCTTCCGTAAACGATAAACTCGTGATTCTTTTCAAATATTGTTTTAAAAGTAATATGTTTAACAGTGTGGTTGGTTAAGACTTAAGAGCGTGTTTAAAAAATATGGTAATTTATGCGAAGTCACCTCTAAACACCAAAATCACAAAATTTTGTGTTAATATAAATGATTAAGAATTGTGATCTAGCATAAAAATAATGAAATTATGTTTGAAAATCAAATTTACAAAATCTTGTGCAAGCGTGATAGTTGTAAACTTTTATTTTGATGCTTTTTATGAAATCATGATATGGCGCCAAAATTATAGAGTGTATGTTGGCACTAAAATTTTAGACTCACATTTAAAATTTTTAATATTACAAGTGTCGAATCTAGTTTTAAAAACTACGAAATCTCGTTTTAAAGCTAAACTGTTTTATACAACATTTGTGATCATCCATTTTTAGCACGTAGATCGTGAATTTATATTTTGGGAATAAAAAATCTCAAAACTTATAGGTAATTATTATCATACGGATTTTAATTTATGCATAAAATTATTTTGTAAAATTTTAATTTAATTAAAACAAATTACGTTGGTTATTAATTAAAACACAATATAACATTTTCTTGTTACTTGTTCTAGGATAAGTAAAATTTTACATTCATATGTTTCTTCAAATTAACAAACGGACAAAATTGTATCCAAATACACTACCATATACAAAACCTAATTTAATAAGTGAACAACATTAAATCCCGAATCTGGATGTTGCATCTAGATGTTATGTTAGACATGAATGCAATTGCAGGACGCAAATAAACATTGATGAGATTGTGGAACTCCACGTTCATTTTTACGGATATTACTATGGTGGTCCAAAAAAAGCATGTCGGCTCAATCTTACATATTTTTAGGTGATCACGAACATGCATGCGAATCTAAAGCTTAACTCAAAACCTAACATACATGGCTGAAAATCTCTGACCCATCAAAACGACCTTACTTGTGTAAGACCAAATTTTCATATATGTGTTTTGTTTGCTTATTTGATTTGAGCTTGAAACGTTGATGTTTATGACCAAATTTTTCACCCTTCTGAATTTTCTCTTATTCAACAGAATCAAACACTTCAATAATATGTAACCGAAAAGTTCAAAACCAATGCCAAACGCAACACATAACCAGATTCTCCAAGTTATCGAACCACAGTTGCCATGAGTCATCATCCTCTAATAATGAACATGCAACAAGTTTCAGATTTGATTCTTTGTTGACCAAAATTCAGTTTCTGCTCCCTATAATTTTTTGATCACTTGGTTTCGTTCAGTGTAATCTCTAGAATCAAGACCAGCTAGTGATAACACAATTTTCATCCTATTCCATGATACTCTTGTATTATTCTTAAAAATAGTTGAAAACATTTAAAAGGAACTAAGTTATTGATAGGATTCGACACAGAAAAACCTAAAACACCAAATACGTACTCCAGAGAACCTAAGGAACTCAAAGGCCCAAATACTAAGTTATTTTCATCCTATGGATTCTCAGTTCTCTTCCTCTTCGACCTTGTTCTCGTTCATCAGCTGAGCTAATCTCTCGGCAACACTCAACCTAGCCCCTCGACAAGCACATTTCTTTTCGATGAAAAGCCCAAGAACATCCTCCGCCAACAATTTGTTCTGGATCACAGCTTTCCCGGTTTCAGGAATGCTATCATCTTTAGAAAACGCAACCTGCAAAAAATTCACAACAAATCCATAATAAAATATTCAAAGCTACACGTTATAACTACTATTATTTCAAACGCTACTTCTACATTAGTGTTCTGTTCACATTTAAAATACTAAAACATTCACTAACGCAAGTATTAATTAAACATGCAAACAGAGTATCTCGTTGCAATTTGGCATTTAATTTGAACTTACAATAATGTAAAACGCCAAATCAAACTATAAATCAAGTCACTGTTATGGTAGCAAAGTTACCGTAAGAGAGCCGTTTGGGGAGAAAGCAAAAAGAATAGATGCACCGGGAAGGAAGTTTTCGTCCTTGAAGACCTCCAAGAACGTCTCCACAGCTTTGGCTTCACAGTCCGTATAAATCCCTAGAGATTTCCATATAGCCACACAATTCGCCATTACTCTCTCCCAGTATTTCTGTCCAAAGAACGGCTGTTTGATAGTCACCTTAACAAACTTCTCAAACGCACCTAAAGAGCAAATTGAAAGAAGTTAAACTAAGTTGGTCTAATAATCTAACTTGACGTGTAAATTAAGTAATTGGTGTTATATAAGGAATTAAGTACCTGTGACGATTTCACGGAAGAACGGGACAGATTCCGTTAACTCCTCTGCGGGGTTGCCCTTCCACTTGAGGGAGAGTGATGGGACGGCGTTAGCATCTAGGTATACTCCTACAACGGTAAAAATTATGAATTCTCCTTCGATCTCCAAGCCTCGGACACCTGCGCGTATTTATATGTTAGCAAAGGATCACATAGTCAGCGAAAAGAAGAAGACAAAAACAGAGGAAACGACAACCGAACCTGCGCCACCGAGGAAGAGTGGATTGGAGGAGGCCGGTGACCTGACGGACGGTGCAAACGTGACGGAATCTACATGAAGCTCCGCGACGGTAGGGAGCGGAGACGGAGAGACGACAACGGAGGAGGAAGACATAGTTGAGTTACGATTACGAGTGTTGGACTTAACTCACTTATGAGATTTGTCCCTCTATTTATATTTGATAGGAAGATATAGTGACAATTGGACGTTTAAACCTCGGATCCCCTTATACCTAACAAAGACTTTTTGTTTACGATCTTTGTTTGGTTGCATCTTAGGTTTTTGGTTTGGTTGGATGTGTAAGCACGTGGACTTAACTAACTTTTGAGATTTGTCTCTCTTATTATATTTGACTAGAAGATGTAGTGACACTTGGTGGTTTTAAACTCGGATCCTCTTATATACCAAACAAAGACTTTTTGTTTACGCTCTTATTCCTTTAAGTTTCGTTGCAGCTTAGGTTTTTGGTTTGGGTTAATATATTTTAATTTTAAGATATGAAATATATTATTGAATTTCATAAAGGCTTATCTTCTTCAGAGTTTTGGTAAATCATTATAGGTAAATGATTTATGTTTTAAAAGATAAATGGAACATGATAATTTTAAGCTAGTTTATATTTATTGAAATTTCTATATGAATTTTTAAAATATAGAGATATTTGTTGATGCTAAATCGCAACAATATAGATAATACAAGAATTTGGGGGTAAAAATAGAGCTGGTTCTTTAATTAACACTGAAACAAGGCAAGTGTTTACAGAGAGTTTGAGGTGTGCGACGTTATACTTCTGTCGCTCCAAAGACTTTTCGTATGAGATGAAAGAGACAACACACACATGCTAAATGCAACTAATACGACTTGGACTTGCGGTTTAGCTCTTGAATGCTCTCTTTAATCATTTTTTTCGGATATCGTGCTCGATAGTGACCTCTCTTCTTTATAGTGAGACATTGATCTTAAATTTCTTCTGTCTTTTCTGCAAATTACGATTTTACCCCTGTATTTATTGGGCCGAATTAAGGTCTTGTAGACCTGCTAAACTTGTGGATATCCTGTTCGGGCCTTATTAATGTTGGGGACAGAACTCATATTCAACAATCTTACTAAATAAAAGTAGAAGCTATAAGGTTCTTAAGGCGTTCACATGAGATTTAAAATAACCTATCGGGATTTGACATGTTACAACCCGTCCCGCGAAACCCACTAGCCCACTGCTAGCTGCCCCAACGGACCGTCCGTGGACCCCACTAGCCCAACGCTAGCCGCCCAACGGACTCCAAGCTGGCCCTGCAGGGCATCGATCCTAACCCCTCACTGGGCAAATGGAACTATTCATCCAAATCCACAGTAGGTTATTGGTGCGCCAGACGTTCCTCGAACCCTGGTCCCCACCTTAACACCTTCCCACAGAAAGCTGTCACCAATTGACCTGCAGATCAATTGGTGACAAATGTCCTGTGGGAAGGTTGTTAAAGGGTGGGGACCAGGGTTCGAGGAACGCCTGGTGCACCAATAACCTACTGTGGATTTGGATTTCCACAGTGATGGGTTAGGATCGATGCCCTGCAGGGCCAGCTTGGAGTCCGTTGGGCGGCTAGCAGTGGACTAGTGGGGTCCACGGGACGGGTTGTCACATAAAAATCGAACTATTCATCCAAATCCACAGTAGGTTATTGGTGCGCCAGACGTTCCTCGAACCCTGGTCCCCACCCTTTAACAACCTTCCCACAGGGCAAGCTGTCACCAATTGACCTGCTTTGGGCTTATGGGGGCAAGCTAGCGGGTTGGCTAGTGGGGTCCACGGGACAGGTTGTTACATTTATTAGGCGTTCAAATTTAAAAAATTTAAAAGTTTAAAATATTATAATTATGTGAAGTGACCTTAGTGCAGTGGCAGGAGGTAAGTCCATTTGTAGAAGGCACCATCACACCCGGAATCGAGTCTCGGCTCCTACAAATGTAGGAATTTGGCTAATGGGCCGGCCAGTTGTGGCCCATTGGTTGACAAAAAAAAATATTATAATTATTTTATCTATACTAAATAAAAGTAGAAGCTATAAGCTCCTCAAGCCGTCCACATAGGATTTTAAACAACCTATCGGGATTTGACATATCACTTATTAACATTTTATACAATTTCCAGAATTTTCTATATTAAGGTTTATTTTAGACAACCTATTATGATTTAACATGTCATTCATTAACATTTTTAAATTTCTAGAATTTTTTAGAAAAAGGAAAAGTTTTATATTTATGGAAATAAAAGAACTATGCACAATATCCCACATCGTCAAGAAAAGTTTTAGACAATGGTTTAGAACCATTATAAATAAGATTAATATGCTTCCAACAACGAATGAGGAGGAAAGCTTGATTTATCAAGCGTCCAAGTTTAAAATTTTTATTTGGTTTGATCCGGTTTTTTATTTGATCAAATTAAAACTTTAAAAAGTTTCAAAAAAAATATGATAATTTTTAAAAATTTTAAAAGTTTAAATATTATAAATATTGAAACTTTTAAAAGTTCTTAGCTTTTAAAAAGTTTTTAAATATTATAATTTTAAAAGTTTAAAATATTATAAATATTGAAATTTTTTAAAAGTTCAAATTTTATATTTCGAAACCTTTTAAAATTTTAAAATACTATAAATATTGATGTAAAACATAAATTATCTTATTTATCTACGTTTGTGCTTTTTATTTCTTATGAGCTATAAAACATATTTTTGTGTATGATTTTATAGATGAGTTGATATTCTTTCATTAATTTTTTATTTTTGGGTCTAAGCAAGAAGAATTGACATCACAAGACCTTGATTTGATGTTTGAGTCAAGTTTTGGGGTTTAAAGAAGAAAGATGGACGACAAACACACATTGGTTATGGTTAGAAATTTTTTTAACCTTAACCATAGCCATTTAATAAACGGTTAAACGGTTACATTTAAATACGATTCCAGTTCAAGCGGTTACGGTTATATACGGTTATGGTTGTTTTAGAATATGATAAAATTGATATTATTTGATGATATAACATAATTGATATTATTTATTTATAATTAATATGTTCTTAAAGTGTACTTATATTTCTATATATCATATGATTCATATTAAATAAATTATTATTAGTATCTATATATACATTTTTGGAGACATTTACCAAATAAATCCTAAAGTTGCTACTTATTAACAAAGAATGCCATTATCATTAAATTTCAAATTAAAATTTTAAACCAATATTTTGGGCTAAAAAATTCCTAAAATATCTCAATAATCAATCAATGACTCATTACAATATCTAATTAAATTAATTACAATATCTTCAATTAATTCTTTACTATCCTTATAACCAAACAAAATTAAAATAATTTGTTTTAAATATATAATAATATTTTTTAGTTAAAATTACGATTTTCCTATCATTTTGTTTGATTATCATAAAATACATAAACTTAATGTAACTATATTTTCTTGCATTTTTCGTTATTTGGATTTTGAAAAACATACATGTCTTATTTAAGCAAGGAAGAAAAATTGTGTTTGGGTATGTAGCTGGATGAGTTTGTGTATTAATAAAAATTGAAAATTATATCATTAATTGTTAGTAAATCATCAGTTCATTATTTTGTTTAAACCATCGATTTAGAATATTAGGCATATCTAATTGAGTTTATTACATTACAATTATGTAAAATAAACAAGTAGTACTATGTTGTATCACGGGTTATATTCTGAATTTAACAATTTAAATTGGTAAACCTAAATTTTTAAACCGGTAAACCTAAATAATATATAGATATAAGGAATATACAATTAAAATTAACAAAACATTAGTCATATATATATATATTCAATCTACTAAAGTTTTTTATTTTTATTTTACTTTTAAAATCATAGTTCCGTGGTGTACCGCGGGTTAAAATCTAGTATTTTATTATGTTTTTAAAATATTATAAATCAAGTAAGAATTTTGGTTGGAGAAGATTCTAAACGTGTGGATCTAAAACCAAATAAGTATATGGATAAAATTATTAATAATTAGATGCATGTGTTGACTATGCTGCTCTTTATGAATTTCACAAATTTTATGAATAATTGTTCTTCGAGTTTGATGGGTTAACAAGTTGTGTGGTAGTATAAAAAAAGGTTTTTTAGTTGAAGAATGTGAAAAAGTTGATGAGGAAGAAGAAGAAAAAGAGTATAACGAAGAACCAGATGGTAAAAGTAACAATGAAAATTACCACAAATTTTGACAATGAAAATAATAATATTAATTTTTTTTTATAAGATAATATTTTATTACCGTCATCAATCATATATAATTTTCATCAAAATATATCAAATAAACCCATGCGTAGCATGGGTTCAAAATCTAGTAATAATAAAATTTGGAGCTATAAGCTCCTTATAGCATCCACATAGGATTTTAAATAACCTATCGGAATTCAATATGTCACTCATTAACATTTTTTAAATTTACAGAATTTTCTATATTAAGATTTTTAAACGACGAATTGAAATCAGGCATCTCAATAGTTAACTTTTTTAAATCATAATTTTAATATTAAAAAACTTATAAATAAGTGTATGTACAACGTTCCACATTGGCTATACAATTTTTAGACAATGGCTAAGAACCACTATAAATAAGACTAATATGCTTCTGACTACAAATCAGCAGCAAGCTTGATTTGGCTGGCGTCCAAATTTAATTTTTTTTATTAGAATTAATGAAACTTTTAGAAGTTTCAAAATATTATAAATATTTAAATTTTATAAAAATTAAAATATTATAAAACCCCCATAGAAAGTTTAAAATACTATAATTATTTAAACTCTATCAAAAGTTTAAATATCATTAATATTTTACTCTAAAAATTTTAAAATGTTATAAATATGTAAACTACATCTAAATTTAAAATATTATAATTATTTAAAGGGTGAGTTACTAGAATATTGCATAAAAGCTTCCTTATTACAAAAGTAACATACAATTGTTTGTAATTACTAAACTAAACCATTGTACCTATACTACCCCTGAAACTAGTGTTGGGAAAAAACGTAATTACGGCTAATGCCATTAGAAAAAAAAAACATTGGAAGTTGGCACTAAGTCTACCGATCCTTTTATAGTAGATTTATACACGTGGACTAATTAAAGGTGTACGTCAGATATTTTTGGTACACTTAGTTGTAGTGCTTGTACACTTTGCCGTCGACGTAGATGGTACACTTAGTTGTAGTGTTGGTACACTTATCGGTCGACGTATATGAAATCGATTCTTTAGATTAAGTTGGTAGAGGAATTTCCCTTTGATGATAGACTTTTGTTTTTAGCGCGTGTAGCGGCAAATGTAAAAGGGTGGGAAGATATTTATGGTAGACTAATGGCTTGTTGCGATAGATTTATGCGACAGCCTTCTCTCCTTACAGATATTTTTCGTATACTTTGTTTGTTTTTTGAAATAGTTTTCGTAGTGTTGTGGTAGGCTTCTTGTCCGTGGTAGATTTAGTAAGCAAGATTGACAGCTGTAAAGTCTTACCAGAATAACACGAATTTGTTTGAGCTGGCAAAGACAGGCGAGCGTTGCGATAGACTTATTGGAAGAAGATCTAAACACCTTTCCTGTTCTTCCGATCTATGGTGTTCATGTAATAAATTTTGTAGCAGATTCATCAATCGTGTTCTATTTGTCTGCCGGAGCAAACGTTTTTTTCCTACTCGTTTCGTTAATCTTTCCTCTCGGTTCATCCATGGAAGAGCAAGATATCGTTTTGGCGTGTGGGAGGTGGAGGGTAGACAAAAAGTGATGGTTGTTTCATGTTGATACTAGCAAAGGGTGCAGGATTATAGTTGCCAATAAAGAAACAAAGTTTGAAGACTTTACTACTATGGTGTACGATGACTTTGGTTTCTGTGAAAGAACTTCCGCGATAAAGTTGAGCTATATGTTAGATAGATATAAAAAAGCCGATGTTATATGCCACCGGTGATTGTTTCGAATGGTCGGCAGTTTCAAAACTTTCTCAAACAGCATAGGAGTGAACTCATCCGGCTATGCGTTGAGATCGAAGCTAAATCTGGTGAAACCTTGTTCGAGGAAGTTAAACCGAAAACCCCAGAACCAACACCCAAGACCCCTGAAGTCGTTGTAGATGATTTCGTAGGCGTGGCAGAGGAAATGGGAGAGAAAGATGATGAGTACGAGAGTCGGAAGGAAGATGGTAAAGATAATGTAGGAAATGATCTAGATGACGAGGACAACAGTAGATTTGATTACTGTGACGACAGCGATGGTGCAAATTCAGGGGATGAACACTATCTGCTGTACTCCAACTTTGCCCCGGATGAAGCAGAGGAATCATTGGACGACGGACCTGGGGGTGGGTCTTGTATAGAGGAAAATGTGTGTAACACAGAATCAAATAACCGTACCCGCAAGACTAACTCTGCAGCTGATGCAATTGAGAAGGAGGTTCGCAAAATAGAAAACGGAGGTGGTGATATTGTTGTGGGGGATAAGTTTGATAGCAAAGAAACGTTGGTGGCAAGGTTGAGGGTGCTGAGTGTATTAGATAAATATGATTACAATGTTCGATATTCAACGCCCATTTTGTTAATCGTTGAGTGTTGGGTAAAAGGTTGTAAATGGAGAATACGGGCTTCAACCATGGGTGATTCGCCGGTGTTTCATATTCGCAGATATTTTCATGAACATACTTGCTCTGTTACAGAACGATATGGCCGTAGCCGTAATGCTAAACTACCAATCCTAGCTCAATTATACAAGAATTATGTTGGTGGTGTGGGAGGTTCTGTCGTGCCAAATCTTGTTGGGGATGGGCTCAACCTACGATATGGTGTACAGGTTGGCTACTGGAATACTTTAATATGTTTGTTTTATGGTTGGCTCTGTGAGTGTACTTGTTTATAGGGTGTACAAACAGATCGTAGCTTAAGTTTGTTGGGGTTTGTAAGAAATTAGTTTATTCTATGGTCTGCACTGCACATATATATAATTCGATCTAGTTGATATTGTTTAGTGCTGATGTCTTTTACTGACCATTTTCATATAATAGCTTGGCTACTGGAAGGCACATCGTACACTTATAAAGGCGCGGGAGTATGTTAGGGGTACACCTGAAAGTGGATACGCTGAATTACCTGCATATTTATACAGGCTGAGGTCCTCTAATCCGGGGACCCTTACTAGACTGGTCGTTGATGCAGAAGACAGATTCAAGTATGTTTTCATTGCGATTGCTGGATGCATTAATGGTTTCAGGTATATGCGGAAAGTTGTAGTTGTAGATGAAACCTTTTTGAAAGGTGAATTCAAAGGGACTCTTCTGATAGCGACAACACAAGATGGGAATTTTAATATTTTCCTCTGGCGTATGCGGTTGTTGATACAGAGAACGACGTGTCGTGGGAATGGTTCTTTACTCAATTAAGTAGTGTAATTCTGATGATGAAGAGCTTGCACTGATATCTGACCGGCATAAATCTATTGGTAAAGCTATCGCTAAAGTGTACCCCCTGGCAAGTCGAGGAATCTGCACTTATCATCTTCACAAGAATATTATCCTGAGATTTAGTGGGAGCGAAAAATTCCGGCTGGTAAAAAAAGCAGCTGCAGCGTACCGTGTAGTTGATTTCGAAGAAATCTTCCTGCAAATTCAAGAAGCAAATCCGCAACTGCATGCTTACTTGGTTCGTGCAGATGTAACCAAGTGGAGCAGGGCGCACTTTCCTGGTGATAGGTACAACTTCACCACGAGCAACATTGCAGAATAGCTAAACAAAGTACTGAATCCTGCGAGAGCCTATCCCATTGTAGAGTTATTAGAAGCTGTTCGGAATATGTTGACACGTTGGTTTGCTACAAGGAGAAAACAAGCTGCCGCAATGCCAACTTTACTCACCAAAGGAGTGGAGAACCTGTTACAGGTGTGACATTCATTAACATATCCATCGATATATATGTTAACGAAAGGCCTGGAAAATGTTAGTGGATATGTTGTGTTGTTTTGGTTATATGAACTTACTCTTTGATTTACTCATAGGCACGTATTGAACATTCAAGGCGTCTAAAGGTTCAAGAAATTGATGAAGATCGATTTGAAGTAAGTGGTGGTACCTCAACGCATGTTGTCAATATGAGGTATAAGAGATGTTTATGTAGGCGTTTTGATCTAGAGAGGATGCCATGCGTACATGCTATCGCAGCCGCATATACGGCCAACGTATCAGTTATAAACCAGCACCATCCATACTTCCGCAGAGACAGCCTCTGCAGTGGGTATGCGGAGGCGATAATACCGATAGATACATCCTGCATCGTTCCTACTGATATAAAACCATCCAGATGTAAACCGCCTATTGTTAGGAATCCTCCAGGAAGACCAAAGATGACGAGGAGGAAGTCTTTTGTCGAGGTTGTGTTGGAGACGAAGCGGCCCCGCAAACAGCATGCTTGTTCTCAGTGTCAACAGGTTGGCCACAACCGTACAACATGTCCAACTAATACGTAGTGCATGGGCGACAATAGACGTGTTATCTTTTCTTGGCGTGAGGATAATACTTTTTTTTCCTAAGTGCCAACATAGCTTTTTGTAATGATGGACCTTTTTAATTTCTAAGCCCACATTGTTGTTTAACTATAATTGTTGGAGAAATTGTCTCCGGCTGCCCTAGTTGGGCCTATTACTCGTGTGGGCTTTTTAGAAATCTCAAGCAAACAGTTTTCTGTTTGAATAAGAAGATTAGAAAAGCGATATCTGTTTGTGTATTTTATATGGTCCATTAGAGAGGACATAATGCGAGGGAAGGATAGTGTTTATATGTACACTTATCGTAGATAACTATTGTTGTGTACACTAAATTTTATATTTTGTTGACAAAACATAACCATATATTATCCAGAATCAGCGTAACAATGGGTTCACTCAAAAGTACACACACACCAGGAAAAAAAAGGTTAATAAATTGCATAGATCTGTGGCGGTTCTTTCAATAGCTAAACTCCCTGAGCTCTCCCTTTCGCCCATCTAGTTCCTTTTTTCTCAAGGTACTGCATTCTCGCCTACGTGCTCCATTATATGTTCTATATAGTAACGTCCAGCGAATTCAGATCTGCGGTAAATATAGAAAGTGTATTAACGTATTTGACAGTAGCAACAAATACAATTAGATATTTTAGTAGGAAAACAAAGAGCTTACATCGCCTTGTGATGTTCCATTCCCTCGAAATCTGGTTTTATATAGATTTGCGAGGCGGTTGTGTTGACGAGGCAAGGAGCACCTACAGAACATTTACAAAATTAGATGTATATGGTTTCACAAGGCTAGTTTCCTTATCTGATCTATCAAATCGAACGTACCTTCGTAGCTTCCAACCTTCCAGAACCGCAAAATACACAGGTTTGGATGTAAAAGTAAGATGACACCCGAGTGCTTCCCAAGCATTTATGAAGCGAGCAACATAGTCATCTAGGGCACGACACTTGAGGGTTTCATTCCTACGGTTTTCTCATGTTAATATAGAACATGAATAGGAAAAAACTTTAAATCCTAATTTCATACCAATCACCATCATAGATATACTTCCTCATTTTCTTATAGGTCCCTGGTAAAAACGCCACCTCGATTGTGTCACCCTACAAATTGCATATCAATTGTGTATAAGACCACTGCGTTGGTTAACAACTTCGTGCAAATATTTTACAAAGCAAAGTGGACTAACCCGTGTACCAGCAAGGAGCAGAACCCGCTTTTGAAAGAACTCAGTAACATACTACGAATTCAAGACCTTTGCTTGGATAATCCAATTCGTTTTTCCTGGTCTAAGATCAGCGATGGCATCAACTCTAAACTCCATGGTTTTTTCTGATAATTTCCTGTTACTCGTTTCTACCCTGGGTTTGGAAAGGAGACAGGGTGATGCTATTTAAATAAAACAAAACGTCGCCACGGGTAGTTGCATCTTTCTACCGACTCCCCCTCTCTCCTTCTCTAATAAGCGCAACTCTTCGCTTTCTTTATTTTTCTTCGGGTTTATATTTCAAATTTACTTTAATTCTTAGTGTACGTACAGACAACTAATTTACGTTTTGTACGTGGTTTTATTTTATGTTCTTGTTGATGTATGCTTTCCCCCCCCCACCAATACTTTCTTAATTAAGTTATGGCGCCCACCCACTACGACAAAATTGATTCAATGGTTGATATTGTAGAGTTATCCTAGTCACAATTTGGTTTAAACAACCCAAAATTTAATTGCCGGTCCAGCAACATTGGAGGCCCAATACGAAAAGAAATTGTATTGTTTACTTTTAAATTGTTTTTCTCAGTAAGTCCGATGTAATTTTTTAATTTTTAAATGGGGCCTCAACTCAAACTCTTAAATTGAGGCCTTATTTTTAAGTAAATAAACAAAAAAAAACCTTACCGAATGGGCTTACTAAAATTGAGGCCCGATACCTACGTATCATAGGGATGTGTACACATCCGACTTCACCAACCGAATGCACAGTTGTAACAAAACAATAAATTACTCGTACCAAACGTAAGCATCCATGTACCCAAACACACTTTGTTGTACATACACAATAGGCAGATCAATTGTGTATAGTTGTTTTGCAAGATAGAACAGTAAAAAAAGGAAAGGATACAACATTAATTGGTACATGCTTAAAAATAACTAGAAAAGAAAACCATGGAAACAAAAGGCCGGATTCAGTGCGTGTAAACCCTATGACGTAGATATTAGTACGGCGTTTATAACAGAAGACATTTAGATGAAACGTTTAGGGCGAAACATCTAAAGAGATAATATAACTAAAGGATCTCGGATGTAGATTTCGCCAACCACCAAAGGCCGCAATTGTTGCACACCATGTCATAGTCTCGATACTTGAGAGAGTACAGACCATGCTCCAATAAACACAATTTAGCACATTCCGGAGAAGGGATCAAAGGGGCAATCAGATAGACGAATATATCCTTGTACGTGTTTTCTCGCGGCGTGTGATATCTACCCAGCAACATGAACAACTCCCTGCCCAAAATCCTTGTTTGAGTTGTATTTAGTTGGTAGTGGTATGCAAAAAACAGGTAAAGATAATGACCCGCCATGTCGAGGTTCCCATGTAACATAGAAAAAAACCCACATGCTAGTGTGACATCATCTTCTGCGGGTACGTTACAAGTTGCCACCATGAAACGACCGCACCCGGATTCCCAATTCTTACACCGGACACACGGGAAACAATCTCACCGGAACCCCATAATTCTGACAAGACAACCGGCATCCGCTTCTTACAAAAAGTTCCACAAATACTAGATAAAGGAAACTATTTCATACTCTGCAGCTACTAATAGTAATCATACAAACGTACTTCAGCTCCACAAGCATTTTATTTTATAGACTCTGATTACTCCTCCAACCGGACACTTCGTGATCCACCCGAACAAACCATTTAAGCATGTATTCCAAACACCACCTCATCTAGTTACTGAGTCGCACAACCAACCACCCCTAGCGACCGAGTAACAAGAGAGGTGGGCTTGAATACTTTATTCCGTCCAGCCACGGAAACACTTCTCCGACGAATCCATTGATTCACCGTTTTAGCTTTAACCCGGCACTCCTGAGCTCTAACTTGGTTCTACAACCACCATGACCTTGCTCCATAAGCTTACGGAGGTTCTAGCTCGAACCGAGCTTGTTGGTTCAACCAACAACACAACTTAACACAATTCAATCCATACAAAAGCTTATATAAACACTCGAATAATTCATAAACTAACCGTTGAAATCAAAGTTCCACCGTTGGATATGAAGCCCGGACTATCAAGAGTCTCCCTACCAAATTTCGTCACGATCAGACAAGTTTTGAACCGCCAATGCCGCCTAGAAAGAGCTATCTCGAAACAGTTTCTAAGGTTCATACTTAGCCCAGATTTTACAGTTTCAACAAATTACTTGTCCAGGAAGTAACGAACATAACTCCTCGAGATCAACTCCAAATGAAGCTATTTAAGATGCTGTGAACTCTTGGCTTGATGGAGATCACGTCAGTATAATCACCTTTCCGAACCAATATAAGATCCGGCTCCGGCGAGCCTACAAAGTCGGCTACTCCACACTGCCTTTATCTCCAACCTTCTTTCACTCTGCTCTGTTCTCCCATCACTAGAGAAGCTTTACACAGCCATAACATGACTATCCAGACCCACAAGAGGCTTCCCCACCTCCGCCGCGTCTCTCTCTCTCATATCCGTCATTACTCCATCGCGTCTCTCTCTCCTTTTTGATAACAACATTCCTTGCTCTAGGACTCACGTTGCTTCTCCTCCTCTTAAGTTGGAAGACAACACGAACACAAACAACTCCATGGAGAAGGAGATGCTTACATGTATGGATATACTGATATACACGGCTCATCCCTCTCCTCCTTACATCCCCACCAAACCAGGCTCTACGCCTTTTATCTCTTTACCCAAACATTGATCAACGTAAGCCATTACATACACTGACTATTACAAACACGAGCCAGCCACAACAACAACGGTGGTGGCAACTAGAACCATCATGACAAAACACTTTTTCTCTTACGATTGCATAATCACTTTAATAGTCGATTCTAATGACCAATCCAATAAACAAATCCACGCAACCAAGAAAATACGATCCTCTCCCATGACCACCAAACTCACAAATCAGCGACTCACGTAACACAACAACATACACGAGAGTTAGGGGTAGCCGATACCTTGTCAACAACAATGGTTTGCCCTCCTATGAAGACGTGACACGCTAAGACACAGGTTGTTCACAACGAGAGTCTCGTGGTTTAGAAACGGCGGAAACCAACACGAACAACATAACAAACCACAACGGCAACACAATCGAGCTAAGCCATTTACCTTTCTTGGCATCAACGGTTTACTCTCCGATGAAAACGTTACACACGACGGCACAAGCTCTGCGCAACGAGGGTCGCAGTCTCGATCCCCTCTTCATCACACGCCAACACCACCTCGCCCCTCTCTCCTCTCACGACCCATAGTTTAGCTCTTTCTCTAACCCCAAAACCGAACTCATCCCCTCTCTTACTCTTATCACCATCGAGCTTTCTCTCCTTTCATCTCTCTGGTGGCGACGATCGACCAACGTCCCCCCCCCCCCGAGAAGAAAATAGGCGTAGGCCCTTGTTAAAGGGAACGATAGGGTTTCCTTAGTTTAATTCGATTAAACCAAAATTTAGCTAAACCAAGAATTAATTAAACCAGTTCTAATTTAATTAATAACTCAACCAATTTAATAAACCAAATAAAATTAAACCGGCTTCACTCCAATTCCCGATATACACACAAACTTTTTCCATTTTTTTCGGGACACGGGCGTTACAGTGGTCTTCCAGCCAAAAGTCCTCCACACAGATTCTTTTCACGCCGCAAGCTATCTAAAAATAACTGATCTCAACCCAACTATCGTAAGACAAACAACACAAAGATTCAAGGGATCGACTTAGGTTTATGATATTTTTATTTTCCCCTTTTAAGATCTTCGTTTTAAAAGAGAATGGCATAAAACGTAATAAAACACACAACTCAAATATAGAAGTAATTTGCAAACTTTTATGTGTTATTCTAGTAAGACAGAATTCTCAACGTACTAGTCTAGTAATAAACCTACTTTTATGTAATATTCTAGGTAATTTCCCTTATTTAAACTCTATAAAAGTTTAAAAATTTAAGTATTATTAAATATTAAATATTTGATTTTTTAATATTTTGAAAATATCTTATCTATCTCTCTTTGTGCTGTAAGAGCTGTAAAACATGTTTTTTGTGTATGACTTAATAGGTGATTTTATATTATTTTAGTAAGTTTTTTATTTTTGGGTCTAATTAAGGAAGAAGGATTGACGTCGCAAGACCTTGATTTGATATTGTTTGAGTTAATTTTTGAGGTTTAATTGGGGCATTCTCAAAGATACCATTTTTTCATGTCTCTTTTTAAAAATACCCCTCCATGTTGAACTTTTTATGTACAAAATGACCAAATTACACTTTTTTGAGTGACAGCAAAAATGTACAATCATCAAAATCGAAAAATTTCCCGCCAAATAATAAAAACACATTCCCGCAAAAAAAATGAAAAAAAAAATTCCGCCAAAATTAAAAAATTTTCCCGCCAAACAATGAAAAATTTCTTGCCCAAAGTGGATTTTTTCCGCCAAAAATTTTGAATTATATTTTTTAAAAACCTTGTAATCGCTTTTAAATACCTTTTAAAAACCTTGTAAAGGCTTTTAAATTAAAAACCTTGTGAACGCTTTAGAAAACTTTTTAAAAGCGTTTACAAGGTTTTTAAAAGGTTTTTAAAATGTATTTAAAAGATTATTAAAAGGTTTTTAAGAAAATTTTTTTATAAAAACATTTTAAAAACCTTATAAATGCTTTTAAAAATATTTTAAAAACCTTTTAAAAACCTTGTAGACGCTTTTAAAAACAATTTAATAATCTTTTAAAAACCTTGTAAACGCTTTTAGAAGGTTGTAAACCTTTTAAAGCATTTTATAAAAACCTTATAAAAACTTTTTAAAAGCGTTCTTTTTACAAGGGTTTTAAAAAAATTTTAAAAGCGTTTACAAGGTTTTTAAAATGCTTTTAAAAGGTTTTTACGAGATTTTTTTTTATAAAATTTTTTTATAAACCTTGTAAACGCTTTTAAAAATATTTAAATAACCTTTTAAAAACCTTGTAAACGCTTTTAAAAATAGTTTAATAATCTTTTAAAAACCTTGTAAATGCTTTTAAAAACCTTGTAAACGCTTTTACAAGGTTGTAAACCTTTTAAAAAACTTATAAAAGCTTTGCAATATTTTTTTGGCGGGGAAATTTTTTGCGAGAATTTTTTTTTCTCAAAATGTTTTGTCAAACTTTTTTTGACCAAAATTTTTTGGCGGGAACATTTTTTTGAAATTTTGTTTTTCATTTTATTGATTAAATTAATTTTCATGTAAGGGTAAATTGATCATTAAAAATAAGAGATGGCAAAAATGAAAATGACAAAAAAAGAGGGTATTTTTGAAAAAGATTATATCAAAAAGGGTATTTCTAACAAATTCCCTTAAAGAAAAGGAACGACGATGAACACATTTTTTATTAACTATACATATGTTCATATCACTTTCTTAGCAAGTAATTTGCAATTTTTTAGTATTAAAGATTTTGGTTCAAGAAGTTTCAATACATGTGGATCTAAACCTGAGTAAGTATAAAGGTGAAAATATCAATAATTGAGTGCATGTGGTGTCTATGCTGATCCATGAAATTTTATGAGTAAATAGACAATGATTTTGGTTTTGGAGTTTGATGGGTTAACAAATTATTTGGTAGTGTAAAAAAAAGGTTTTAAATAATTTTTAAGTGGAAGATGTGAGAAAGCTGCCGAGAAAGAGAAGAAGAAGAGTATAACGAAGAACCGGACGGTAAAAGTTATAATGATAATTATCATGAAAATTTGACAATAAAAATGACGATAAATAATATAAAGAGTAAGAAAACAGTGGAAACAAACAAGAAAACATAGATGGTGGCTGTCAATTATATATGAGAAAACGAGATTAAATCATGATTCTAAAAATGTTTCGTTTGTCAAGGTCCGATCCGCCTCACCTGGACGTCCAATTAAATCCATAATTCTTTTGATCAGATTTGATTTTTTAGCACAACTGATTTTTGTATTTTTAAATTTTTTTTGTGTATCTGAAATAAAAATTTGGCCTTAATAGTAATTTAAAGTTTTCTATAAGATAATATTTTATAACTGTCATCATTCATATATATAATTTTCACCAAAATATATCAAATAAACCCACACGTATTAATTAATAAGAATCTCTTATCTAGGAAACATATATTAATTCACTTTTTATGAAAACAAAAAATCTGGCTTTCAACTACAAAAAAAAAAATGTAGAGAATTAAAATCACAACAAAAAAAGAGCAGAATATATGAACTGAATTTTTTTTTTTCTCCGCAACTGAATTTCTCTTACGTTTAAAAGAAATATGGTCTATGGTTTTCTTTTGTCTTGTCTTACTTTACTTATTGTTTCTTTTTTTCCTTCTTAAGTTAAAGGTTATAAGAAAAGAAGAATAAATAAATAAAATTTAATTGGTTTAACAAAAACAAATTTGCTAAACAAACTGATTCATAGTTTACTATAATCAGGGGAAACCAAAATTCGTAATACTTACTCCAAGCATAATGGTTCGGCATTTCTGCCATTACAAAAGACTAGAGCCAAGCAGGAAATACATCAACATCACAAACTGAGAAAGCATAATAAACTGGAAAGGTGGAATTAGCTAATATGCATACGATGTCAGTCGAATCAGTGTGAAATAAATTTGTCAGTTTTGCAAATTATGTGGCTCCAAGTTAACTGCGACTTTATATGCTTTAAATGTATTGTCGATTTATATACACCTAACACAAGTGATTATAAATGTGTGCTGGAATGTTTGTACTTTTGTAACTTAATAGTCATTAATGCAAAATCAACCTCTATCAAATTCGAAAGAAATATTTACGTTGTAAAACTAGTGAATACATCAGTCACATTATAATTCACATGCGTCATGTTTGTTCCGTAGCCAAACTCGGATTTGTATTTGGTTATTTACACCTCAGAATCTCAGATAACCGGTCTTATGAATTATTTACTCTCTACCAAAGCTTTAAAATGTTCTTTATATAGTTATATATGTATGGCCTTGTTGGATATGGGTTTTGCCTTATATGACACTCGGTCTAACAAAGACTTCTTAAATATTCCGTTCCAAAATATATGATGTTTTAACTAAAACACGCAGATTAAGAAATCTTTACTTTTAACAAGTTCAACCAATCAGAAATAATACTGCATGATATAAAATACTAAACTAATCTAAAAGTTGCATAGATAATTATAGATAATTGAAAACATCATATATTATAAAATAAAAAACTTTTCTTAAACATCTTATATTTTGAAATTGATGGAGTATATTTATCTGAAGTTCTGGCTCAACAAATTTAATGAAATTCTGTTAAGCTTCGGAGAGGGCAATCTCAGGAATTTGCGTTGACATCTTAGGCAGCCCTAAGTCAACAGGCGCCTATAAAAGCAGAGGACATTTATTGGGATCACCATGCTGACCCCCATATATTATCTATAGAGCAATACTTTGCATCAAATACTGAGTTTATTGCCTTTTGTGTAATTCATTTCCGTTTCTGAGCTTGTCATAGTTCTGGTCGTGAGTTTGCCTGTAAATTGACGAGCATAATCTTGATTCTTTGTAAGTGACGACCTCATTTCTCGTGAATAAAAGGACCAACTCCATTCTTACCTCATAAAATCTTGTTTATTAGTATTATGCTCATCTCGGTACAAACAGGCCGTAATTAAAATTTTGAGTTTTTAAGAGTTCTACCACATTCATAAATCTTTCTATTAGATTATACCACATTGCAAAACTCCTTTCAAGGAGTACCACAACTGTATGATAGAATTACCAGTTTAACCCTGTCCTTTGTTTCCTATGCAAAATAATAAAAGAATATTTTCTTGTTTTTTATTTAATAAAACTGTTGTGTTGTGTCGTGTCTTTTCACTGTCTTGCACAACAGTCCAATTTCAAATTAAAGCAGTCCATTCTCATTTAAACTAAAATCTTTCTCTAATTTTCTGGGTTTTGCTTATACTTTTAAATTTTACTTAAACAAGATTCTACTATGAAGGAAAAAAGCATTCTCAGTCACATTTGTCTCATACTTCTCATTCTATTAGGTTCGTCTGTGAACAGATTTAAACTTTATTTTTTGTCTATCATGTTAATTGATTCATATTATTTTATTTTTGGTCCATGACATTTGTTGTCCACTGTAATACTTTTGTCTACTATCTAGAATCTTGTCTACGAGAAATATATATTTCGTCAACTTTAATTATTATTTTTTACTATGCATTTTTTATCGATTTAAAATGTTACAAATGTATATACATATGTTTTAGTGGACAACTTATAAATAATGTCTATCGTTTATTAGTCTCCAAGACTACAACACACTAACTTAAAGGTGGTGGACAAACTTAAATCAAATATAATTATTGTTTGCAGGATAAATATTGTCCACAACTTATATTTTGTCTATTATATATATAGTTAATTATTTGTCAACTACTTAGATAGTTTTGAATTTTCTGTTGACATTAAATGCCAACGTAATTAATGCTGCGTCAAATGTTGTACTGCATCGCCAAACGCCAAATTTCAAGGGAAGAGAAGAAGACTATTAACGTCATTTAACATAGTCACTTTTGGTAGATTGGAAATTTTTTTTCTAATGTGGTAAATCTGAAAATATTTATTTCCAATGTGGTAGATTGGGCAAAATTCCCAAAATCACAAACTTTTGTGTTAATATAAATGATTGAGAATTGTGATCTAGCATAAAAATAATGAAATCGTGTTTGAAAATCAAATTTACAAAATCTTGTTCAAGCGCGATAGTTGTAAACTTATATTTTGATGCTTTTTATGAAATCATGATATGGCGCCAAAATAGAGTAGTATGTTGACACTTAAATTTTTAGACTCACATTTTAAATTTTTAATATTACAAGTGTGGAATCTAGTTTTAAAAACTACGAAATCTCGTTTTAAAGCTAAACTGTTTTATAGTACAACATTTGTGACCATCCATTTTTAGCACATAAATCGTGAATTTATATTTTGGGAATAAAATCTCAAAACTTATAGGTAATTATTATCATACGAATTTTAATTTATGCATAAATTAATTTGTAAATTTTTAATTTAATTAAGACAAATTACGTTGGTTATTAATTAAAACACAAAAAAAAACATTTTCTTGTTAGTTGTTATAGGATAAGTAAATTTTACATTCATATGTTTCTTCATATTAACAAACGGACAAAATTGTATGCAAATACAATACCATATACAAAACCTAATATAATAAGTGAACAACATTTAAATGCCGAATCTGGATGTTGCATCTAAATGTTATGTTAGACATGAATGCAAGACACAAATAAACATTGATGAGATTGTGGAACTCCACGTTCATTCCTACGGATATTACTATGGTGGTCCAAAAAAAAAGCATGTCGGCTCAGTCTTACATATTTTTAGGTGATCACGGACATGCATGCGGATCTAAAGCTTAACTCAAAACCTAACATTTTAACAAAAAAAAAAAAAAAAAAAAAAAAAAAAAAACTCAAAACCTAACATACAGGGCTGAACATCTCTGACCCATCAAGACGACCTTACCTGTGTAAGACCAAATTTTCATATAAGTGGTTTGGTTGCTTCTTTGATTTGAGCTTCAAACGTTGATGTTTATGACCAAATTTTTCACCCTTCTGAATTTTCTCTTATTCAACAGGATCAAACACCTCAATAATATGTAACGGAAAAGTTCAAAACCAATGCCAAACGCAACACATAAAGCTTTCAACCTTTTTCTTAGAACCAGATTCTCCAAGTTATCGGACCAGTGGACCACAGTTTCCATGAGTCATCATCCTTTAATAATGAACATGCAACAAGTTTCAGATTTGATTCTTTGTTGACCAAACTTCAAATTTTGTTCCCTATAATTTTTTGATCACTTGGTTTCGTTTCAGTGTAATCTCTAGAATCAAGACCAGCTAGTGATAACACAATTTTCATCCTATTCCATGATACTCTTGGATTATTCTTAAAAATAGTTGAAAACATTCAAAAGGAACTAAGTTATTTATATAGGATTCGACATAGAAAAACATAAATAACCAAATACGTACTCAAGAGAACCTATGGAACTCAAAGGCCCAGATACTAAGTTATTTTTATCCTATGGATTCTCAGTTCTCTTCCTCTTCGACCTTGTTCTCGTTCATCAGCTGAGCTAATCTCTCGGCAACACTCAACCTAACCCCTGGAGAAGCACCGTTCTTTCCGATGAACGACTCAAGGACATCCTCCGCCAACAATTTGTTCTGGATCACAGCTTTCCCGGTTTCAGGAATGTTATCATCTTTAGAAAACGCAACCTGAAAAAAAACGTTCATAACAAATCCTTAATAAAATATTCCAAAGCTACACGATATAACTACTATTATTTCAAACGCTACTTCTACATAACAAATCCTTAATAATGTGTTCTGTTCACATTTAAAATACTAAAACATTTCCTAACGCAAGTGTTCATTAAACATGCAAACAGAGTATCTCATTGCTGGCATTTAATTTGAACTTACAATAATATAAACCGCTAAAATAAACTATAAATCATGTCAATGTTATGGTAGCAAAGTTACCGTAAGGGAGCCGTTTGGGGAGAGAGCAAAAAGGATGGATGCACCGGGAGGGAAGGTTTCGTCCTTGAAGACCTCCAAGAACTTCTCCACAGCATTGGCTTCACAGTCCGTGTAAGTCCCTCGAACTTTCAATATAGCCACACACTTCTTCGTTACTCCCTCCGCGTATTTATGTCCAAATAACGGCTGTTTCATAGTCAACTTAATAAACTTCTCAAACGCACCTAAAGAGCAAATTGAAGGAAGTGAAACTAAGTTGGTCTAATAATCTAACTTGACGTGTAAATTAAGTTGTTATATAAGGAATTAAGTACCTGTGACGATTTCACGGAAGAACGAGACAGATTCCGTTAACTCCTCTGCGGTTTTGCCCTTCCACTTGAGGGAGAGTGATGGGACGGCGTTAGCATCTAGGTATACTCCTACAACGGTATAAGTTGTGAATTTTCCTTGGACACCTGCGCGTATATATATATGTTAGCAAAAGGATCACATAGTCAGCAAAAAGAAGAAGACAAAAACAGAGGAAACGACAACAGAACCTGCGCCACCGAGGAAGAGTGGATTGGAGGAGGCTGGTGACTTGACGGACGGTGCAAACGTGACGGAATCTACATGAAGCTCCGCGACGGTAGGGAGCGGAGACGGAGAGACGACAACGGAGGAGGAAGACATAGTTGAGTTACGATTACGAGTGTTGGACTTAACTCACTTATGAGATTTGTCCCTCTATTTATATTTGATAGGAAGATATAGTGACAATTGGACGTTTAAACCTCGGATCCCCTTATACCTAACAAAGACTTTTTGTTTACGATCTTTGTTTGGTTGCATCTTAGGTTTTTGGTTTGGTTGGATGTGTAAGCACGTGGACTTAACTAACTTTTGAGATTTGTCTCTCTTTTTATATTTGACTAGAAGATGTAGTGACACTTGGTGGTTTTAAACTCGGATCCTCTTACACCAAACAAAGACCTTTTGTTTACGCTCTTATTCCTTTAAGTTTCGTTGCAGCTTAGGTTTTTGGTTTGGGTTTTATATATTTTAATTTTAAGATATGAAAGGTATTATGGAATTTCATAAAGGCTTATCTTCTTCCAGAGTTTTGGTAAATCATTATAGGTAAATGATTTATATGATTTATGTTGTTAAATATATATAGAACATGATAAACTTTAACTAGTTTATTGAAATTTCTATATGAATTTTAAGAATATAGAGATATTTGTTGATGCTAAGTCGCAACAATATAGATAATACAGGAATTTGAGGGTAAAAATAGAGCTTGTCCTTTAATTAACAATGAAACAAGGCAAGTGTTTACAGAGAGTTTGAGTTGTGCGACGTTATAGTTCTGTCGCTCCAAAGACTTTTCGTACGAGACGAAAGAGACAACACACAAATGCTAAATGTGATTAATACGAGTTAGACTTGCGGTTTAGCTCTTGAATGCTCTCTTTAATCACCTTTTTCGATAGTGACCTCTCTTCTTTATAGTGAGACATTGATCTTAAATTCCTTCTGTCTCTTCTGCAAATTATGAGTTTACCACTGTACTTATTTGGCCGAAATAAGGTCTTGTAGACCTGCTAAACTTGTGGGTATTCTGTTCGGGTCTTATTAATATTGGGGACAAAACCCATATCCAACAATCTATACTAAATAAAAGTAGAAGCTATAAGCTTATTAAGGCGTCTACATGAGATTTAAAACAACCTATCGATATTTGACATGTCACTAATTAATTAACCTTTTTAAATTTCCAGAATTTTGTATATTCAGATTTTTTCAATAATCAATTGTGATCACGGACATGCATGCGGATCTAAAGCTTAACTCAAAACCTAATATACAGGGCTGAACATCTCTGACCCATCAAAACGACCTTACCTGTGTAAGACCAAATTTTCATATAAGTGTTTTGTTTGCTTCTTTGATTTGAGCTTCAAACGTTGATGTTTATGACCAAAGTTTTCACTCTTCTGAATTTTCTCTTATTCAACAGGATCAAACACCTCAATAATATGTAACGGAAAAGTTCAAAACCAATGCCAAACGCAACACATAAAGCTTTCAACCTTTTTCTTAGAACCAGATTCTCCAAGTTATCGGACGAGTGGACCACAGTAGCCATGAGTTATCATCCTTTAATAATGAACATGCAACAAGTTTCAGATTTGATTCTTTGTTGACCAAAATTCAAATTTTGATTCCTATAATTTTTTGATCACTTGATTTCGTTTAGTGTAATCTCTAGAATTAAGACCAGCTAGTGATAACACAATTTTCATCCTATTCCATGATACTCTTGGATTATTCTTAAAAATAGTTGATAACATTCAAAAGGAACTAAGTTATTTATAGAAAAAAATAAAACACCAAATACTAAGTTATTTTTATCCTATGGATTCTCAGTTCTCTTCCTCTTCGACCTTGTTCTCGTTCATCAGCTTAGCTAATCTCTCGGCAACACTCAACCTAACCCCTGGAGAAGCACCGTTCTTTCCGATGAACGACTCAAGAACATCCTCCGCCAACAATTTGTTCTGGATCACAGCTTTCCCGGTTTCAGGAATGCTATCATCTTTAGAAAACGCAACCTGCAAAAAAACGTTCACAACAAATCCTTAATAAAATATTCCAAAGCTACACGTTATAACTACTATTATTTCAAACGCTACTTCTACATTAGTGTTCTGTTCACATTTAAAATACTAAAACATTTCCTAACGCAAGTGTTCATTAAACATGCAAACAAAGTATCTCATTGCTGGCATTTAATTTGAACTTACAATAATTTAAACCGCCAAAATAAACTATAAATCATGTCAATGTTATGGTAGCAAAGTTACCGTAAGGGAGCCGTTTGGGGAGAAAGCAAAAAGGATGGATGCACCGGGAGGGAAGGTTTCGTCCTTGAAGACCTCCAAGAACTTCTCCACAGGTTTGGCTTCACAGTCCGTGTAAGTCCCTCGAAATTTCCATATAGCCACACAGTTCTCCGTTACTCTCTCCGAGTATTGCTGTCCAGTTAACGGCAGTTTCATAGTCACCTTAATAAACTTCCAAACGCACCTAAAGAGCAAATTCAAGAATGTTAAACTAAGTTGGTCTAATAATCTAACTTGACTTGTAAGTTAAGTAACTGGTGTTCTACCTCTGACGATTTCACGGAAGAACGGGACATATTCAGTTAACTCCTCTGCGGTTTTGCCCTTCCACTTGAGGGAGAGTGATGGGACGGCGTTAGCATCTAGGTATACTCCTACAACGGTATAAGTTGTGAATTTTCCTTGGACACCTGCGCATATATATGTTAGCAAAAGGATCACATAGTCAGCAAAAAGAAGAAGACAAAAATAGAGGTAACGACAACCGAACCTGCGCCACCGAGGATGAGTGGATTGGAGGAGGCCAGTGACCTGACGGACGGTGCAAACGTGACGGAATCTACATGAAGCTCCGCGACGGTAGGGAGCGGAGACGGAGAGACGACAACGGAGGAGGAAGACATAGTTAAATTACGATTACGAGTGTTGGACTTAACTCACTTATTAGATTTGTCTCTCTATTTATATTTGATTGGAAGATGTAGTGACAATTGGTGGTTAAAAACTCGGATCCCCTTATACCTAACAAAGACTAATTGTTTACGATCTTTTTTTGGTTGCAGCTTAGGTTTTTGTTTTGGTTGGATGTGTAAGCACGTGGACTTAACTAACTTTTGAGATTTGTTTTCTCTTTTTATATTTGACTAGAAGATGTAGTGACACTTGGTGGTTTTAAACTCGGATCCTCTTACACCAAACAAAGACCTTTTGTTTACGCTCTTGTTCCTTTAAGTTTCGTTGCAGCTTAGGTTTTTGGTTTGGGTTTTATATATTTTAATTTTAAGATATGAAAGGTTTGGGTTGCGCGACGTTATAGTTGCGCGATGTGGGGGGTAAGACTATCCTCATTAGTAGTGTTTCAAAGACTTTTCGTACGAGATGCTATCGTTCCAAAGACTTTTCGTACGACTTGGACTTGCGGTTTAGCTCTTGAATGCTCTCTTTAATCACCTTTCTCGGGTCTCGTGCTCGATAGTGACCTCTCGTCTTTATAGTGTGATATTGACCTTAAATTCTTTTCTGTTCCTTCTGCAAATTATGAATTTGCCCATATACTTATTGGGCCAAATTAAGGTCTTGTAGACTTGCTAACTTTATGGGTTTTCTGACCTTATTAAATGTTGAGAACAGAGCTCATATCCAACAATATTATTTAATAAGAATCTCTTATTTTTTTTTGGTAATGATAGGAATCTCCTATCTAGGAAACATATATTAATTCACTTTATATGAAAACAAAAAAAATCTGGCTTTCAACTACAAACAACAAATGTAGAGAATTAAAATCACAAACAAAAAAGAACAGAGTATATGAACTGAATTTTTTTTTTTTCCAGCAACTGAAATTCTCTTACGTTAAAAGAAATATGGTCTATGGTTTTCTTTTGTCTTGTCTTACTTTACTTATAGTTTTTTTTTTTTCCTTCTTAAGTTACAGGTTTTAAGAAAAGAAGAATAAATAAAAATATTTAATTGGTTTAACAAAAACAAATTAGCTAAACAAACTGATTCATATTTTACTATAATCAGGGAAAAAAAAAATCGTAATACTTACTCCAAAGCATAATGGTTCGGCATTTCTACCATTACAAAAGACTAGAGCCAAGCAGGAAATACATCAACATCACAAACTGAGAAAGCATAATAAACTGGAAAGGTGGAATTAGCTAATATGCATACGATGTCAGTCGAATCAGTGTGAAAACATAAATTTTCAGTTTTGCAAATTATGTGGCTCCAAGTTAACTGCGACTTTATATGCTTTAAATGTATTGTCGATTTATATACACATAAAACAAGTGATTATAAATGTGTCCTGGAATGTTTGTACTTTTGTCACTTAATAGTCATTAATGCAAAATCAACCTCTACCAAATTCGGAAGAAATATTTACGTTGTAAAACTAGTGAATACATCAGTCACATTACAATTCACATGCGTCATGTTTGTTCAGTAGCCAAACTCGGATTTGTATTTGGTTATTTACACCTCAGATAACCGGTCTTATAATTATTTACTCTCTAGCAAAACTTTAAAATGTTCTTTATATAGTTATAATTAAGTATGGCCGTAATTAAAATTTTCACATCCTAATTCTCCATATATCTTGATTTGTCCATTCTTGATCTTCTAGTCTTGAAAAAATGCACGTCCTACACACACACACACACACACACATCATATATGTATAAAAACTCATATAATTCAATTCAGTTCAACACTGTGACCCACTTTGACAAAAAATAAAAGTCTGTGACACACTTTGACAAGGAAAAAAAAGTCTGTAACATTATAAATGTGGCCGCCCAGACGCTGATCTATACGGTTGGGTTCGAATTTACTTGTGCCATGCTATACTAATACTATGCATGGTTTAAATTTGAGTCATTGAATAGTTAATAATACAACTAGGTGATACCCCGTGTTACAGCACGAGATGATAAATATTGTAATTAGTTAATGTATATTTCGAATGCATAAAATGTTTTGGTTTATGTGTTTTTTATAGTTTTTT
Source organism: Camelina hispida (assembly GCA_023657505.1). NCBI lineage: Eukaryota > Viridiplantae > Streptophyta > Magnoliopsida > Brassicales > Brassicaceae > Camelina > Camelina hispida. The sequence continues at coordinate 30,334,968 of CP094632.1, forward strand.
AATTTTAAATAGTGTTTAGTAGTATATTTGGTTTATTTACATGGTAAATGTTAAAACAATTTAGATAAGTACGTTGTTTAGACATCGACACATCGTTAATCATTTGCCCGGTAACAGATATACAACGAACGTTTTTCAGTTTTTAAGCGATAGCGGTATGCTTAAAGGTGTTAAATCCAAATATCAGATTTTAATTTGATTTTAGTTTGGACTATTGCACGTATATAACCTATACATAACTATTTTAGAATGGCAAAGACATCTCGTCCCATCCTGTCTTGTCCTGTCCTGTCCTGTTCGTCCCTACCCGTAAAAAAATTTATGTCACATAACTGTTCTCTTTTAGATAATTAACTATTAAACAATTTTTAGACGATAAAATTTTTGGATAAGAACATAATTAAATTTTGTGTTTTTCTCACATTTGTTTCATATAATTTAAAGACATTTCTTGCATATCTTGTGCTTTAGAGAGCATTTACAAATAAGTTGATTTTAGATATATTTTATATATCCATTAAAATAAATTTGAATTGATTTTTATTAATTTCACATATCTTATATATTAATTAGTTTTATATTATTAAGGCTATGATGAATTTTTTTCTTTTTTTCAATCTAACATTAATTAAAATAAAACTCCTCGATTGGTTGCCCAAACTGGAGGAAAGGTATTTACAAAAATCGTTTCCGACAATAACATTCTAGAAGAACGAGCTAAGCAATCATCCTTCACATTGGACATCCTTGGGATTTTGGAAAGGGTAAAAGGAGGCAAGGAGGCACTAAGCACCTGGAACTCATCAAGAAGCATTGAGAAAGCCGGCCACTCATTCGGAGCTTGCACCATCGCTAGTAACTCTGCAGAATCCGTCTCGAACCTCCGGCAATCAATCCCTTTGGAAAAGATACATTCCATCACCCATAATAATGCTTCTAGCTCTGAATGAAGTGGGAATGCATTGCGACGTTGACATCTGACACCCACTACCAAATTCTGATTCTCACCATCACCACACCACCATCCTAAACCTGAATGTGGTTCCGTAGCTTTCCACGAACCAACAACTTGACAATGAATTATCATCTCGGGAGTATGCAAGGAATCCGTCAAAACGGAGTCAACCCTTGCAGCTATTAGGGCTTCCGCCCACCACAATTGTTCATGTAAAGCCTGATTAATGATATCTATTGGCTCTGATTGTAACCCTTGGAAATTTTTTTTATTCCTATCCTTCCATAAGAACCAGACCAGCCACGGTATCAAACTATGAGTAGTGCCTAAAGCCATAGGGGCTAAACCTTTGCCATATATAAAATATAAGTTTGAGTAGATCGAACCAAATGGGAACTTATTTGTGTCTGATCCATCAAAAATCCTCTCCCAAACCTGACGGGAATGAGGACACTCAAACAAAGTATGATTAATAGACTCTTCCTCTAGGTCACATCTCTTGCATACCGTGTCACAATTAACTCCCCGAGAGGCTAATCGCACCATCACCGGAAGAGAGCCCGATGCGATCTGCCAGAAAAACTGTTTGATTTTAGGTGGTACCGGAAGATCCCAAGCCATATCCTTCATGACATTAAAGTTGGGACCAAAATCAATTTCAGCCTTCATAGCTTGAGCTACCTTATAACCTGACTTAACCGAGTACCGACCAGATTGTGTATAATGCCACACCAACCAATCTGGTCTAAAAGATTTGCTAATAGGCAAACTCAGAATAGTTTGAATATCCTCCGGATCTATATATTCTTGAAGGATAGGTAAATGCCCTTCTTTAGTCCGTGGATTAATCAAATGGTTTACCATTAGATTTGGGTGTAGTTGCCATCCCCTACCGTTTGCAGGTCGAGGATGTTGATCAGGGATCCAGGGATCACACCAAACTGAAATGTTGAACCCTGACCAAATTGTCCATCGGGCACCTTTTTCCACTAAACTTTTAGTTGAGAAAATGCTTTTCCACCCAAATGAGGGAGAATAAGGTTTTTTTGTCATCGGATGTTTGTTCCTGAAATATCGTCCTCTAAACACTTAAGCAAATAAAGAATTTGGAAACTATATTAAACGCCAGTACTGTTTAGCCAATAAAGCATCATTAAAAGTCTCCAAATCCCGAAATCCCAAACCTCCCTCAGATTTATCTCTACACATTTTATTCCAAGCCACCCAGTGAAGCCCCCGATCTCTCCCATCATAACTCCACCAGAAATTTGAAATTGCACTAGTCAATTTGGTTGTTAACCCTTGAGGGAGTTTGAAGCAAGACATAACATGCGTAGGAAGGGTCAAAGCCACCGACTTTAGTAAAACTTCCTTCCCTCCTTTAGATAAAAATTTTGTTGTTTAACCATTCACCCGGTCATTCAACCTATCTTGAACGTAACCGAAGACTTGAACTCTCGATCCTCCAAGACTCTCAGGATTTCCCAGATAGGAACCCATACGCTAGTAAAACAATTTCATATAGCTACGGATGCTTGCTACGGAAAGAGTGGTAGCAAACTATAACCACAAAAAGTTACAAATTTGTGACAAAATATTAATTAATATAATTTGTAGCTAACTAGTTACTAATTGTAGCTATATAGTAACAAATAGCAACATATATAATTTGTAAAAAATTGCTACATATTTAATGACATTAAATATTGTAACACTATAACACACAACACTAATTGTAGTAAATTCATAGAATTTTCCTCACCCTTCAACACTTAAAAATATTTTTCTCCCCTTAAGCATCAGTGACCTAAACTTTTCTTTTCCCCAAATTAAAATGAGGCCAATCTGTGTCGAGAGAGTGGGGAGATGAGATATCCGTGGTCCTGACCTGAGGAGGAAGATGAGAGAAAGACTCGCAATCTTTTCCCCTTTCACCCTATACTTATCGAGAACTCCTTTCATAGTTGTCTCCCTCTCTTCTCCTTTCGATCTACTATCCCGTTCTCCCTCTCACTGTCTTTCCCTCATTCTTTTTTTTTTTCTTTCGATCTACCACTTTTCTGTAGATCTGGTTTGGTTTTTGTTTTAATTTGAGAGTTTTGTTTATGAATGATTTTGTGGAAGTTTTATGTGTTCACGTCAAATCTTGTTCTTCCTTATATACTCGTTCCTCCAGGATTTTTTTTTATGATGTGTTATATTGTTTTCTGGATTTTCCTTCAGATTTGTGTTGATTCAGTAACTCCTAAAGTATTAGATATCTGGACTTTTGATTTTTTTATACAATATTCATTGCTTGTCTCATATGCACAGCATATGTTCGATGAAATTACTAACTTAAAGTATTAGAACCTATTATTTACAAAACATTGAGTATTCTATCAAGTAATTCGGTGAAGGTTAGTTTTAATGTTAACTTGCTGTGTTTAATTTTCGATGCACTCAAAAGTACTCTCTTTACATATATACATGTGAGCTAAGCTAAACTGAAATTGACTAACTAGACTACTCATTGTGTCACTTATAAGGTCTCTCATTATTAGTAATTACACTGAGATATTACAGGTTTTGCTTTGCTTTTTGATGGTCCTTTTCTGCAGGTTTTGATGGTGATGTCTCTTAGATTGGTTTAGTATTTGTGTTGCTGTTAAACTCGCATATTGGACTTTGTCTACGAATTTTCTGTAATTTTGTAGTTTCTCTATTCCATTGGAGGGTGAATGATTGTTTCAGGTTTCGTTGGTGAATTATGAAAGGAAAAGTGAGCAGCTGAGAACCATATGCTTGTAAGCCATGCTGGTTTTCAGACTTCTCGGGTATGTATATTATGACTGTCTTCATTGTTTCTGTCTTGATGTACTTATCTTGTAACTACTCTAGGTTTCTTTTTTTGGATCTTTGGCATGTCTGTATCCTTAGAATTTTGTTTTTACATTGATCCAGTTAGAAATAAATCAGTTCATGGTAGTAAATATTCTGTTGCAGAATGAGCAATGCTTATTAAGCTCTTAGTTCCTTTCAAGATTTATTCTTCAACGATTTGGGTTATTTTGTTTCCCGATAATCTTGGAACTTGTTTGATTCACTCTATTGATAAGAACACTTCCTTAGATAGAATTCTTAAGTCATTACCATTTTCCTCTTTCTCTCTCTCAGATCACGGTTAAAATTTGCTTGTTGAGTTGGACATTAATGTAGTTTACTTCAACTAGTCTTGTTAGGTTCTTTGGATAAATGTCGATTGTAGTAGAGTTTTGTTGTTCTTTGTTCATGGTCTCTGACTCTCAGTTGGATATATGTGTACTTATCTCTTTTAAAAATCTATTTTACTTTGTTTCCTTGACTCTCTCCACTTGGTTATATGAGATGCATTGCAATTGGTTTCACTTGCAGAGATACTTTAATGTCACTTTTGTTCTATACCTGTTTCTTCGAGCAGGTTCAATGATTTTGGTGAGGATGGTGGCCGATCAGCTAAATCAGCCTTAGTAAACCACTTAACAACTCATACTGGCCAGCAATTGCCACCAGTTGATGTATGTGTCTCTTCGTTTCTATTATATACATTGTCGAAGAACATTTACCACATAAATTTTGAGTTTCCTTGTTTTGCAGATGAAGCTTCTTGTTGCTGCTGCCATAGCCTTGAAGGGTATTGGTGGACTTTTGTTTGTCTTTCGCAGCACCTTGGGAGCTTATCTCTTGGTATGTTACAACTACTGTTCCTTTCTAAATTATTGTTGTTTACTTAAATAGAACCTGAATAAAGAAAAACCTGTTAAACTAACAAAATTGTGTTTCAGCTTCTGCATCAAGCCGTAGCAGCCCCGATTTTGTATCTAAGTAGAGGAAGGATGCGATGAAACTTTGGTTAGTGAATATCTTCCTTTACTTTAGCACAAAATCACCTTAGTATTGTATTAATTAGTTGAAAGTATTGTATTAATTTTGATCAACTTCACATTTTTGTGGATTTTCTCAGTTTGTCAAGTGGAATCAAAGAAGATAACAACATACAAAGACATAAAACCCTCTTCTCCATTGAGGTAAACAATGCTTAACCTTGAAGGAGCTTCTTCAACAAAGGTTTATCACAGTGCATGTTAGGTGTTATTCTTCTATAATCTAAAACTTTAAGTTATGAAGATTAGACATTTAATTAAATGTATGTAATACATGTTATATATGTTTTATGTAATGGATATTTTTGATGATGAATGCAATAAAAAGGTTATATATAAATTCATTTAAATAAATTTTGCAAAACAATATTTCTTTTTTTTTATTCAGCAAAACAGGATTTTAATATGCGACAAACACCTTGTCCCAATTAGTAACAAAATAATGACAACCACCCTTGAAGATTTTTGTGAGTATGTAGCCACACCAATTTTTGTTACGTTTTGTAACCATTTGCTACTAATACGTTTGACGGTAATTGTCTCAAACCGGCGTAGATAACTGTATCAATTAGTAGCAAATAGCGACATGTTCGGCTGTATCTAATCTGTAGCAAGTAGCGACGAATTGCAATGAATGGATCAGTTTGTGACAAGTAAATAATTACTAATTGTTTTTGTAACAAATCTGTAACAATTTCTTTTTGGCTACAGAAAACAAGTTATACAACTTATTTTTACTAGTGATACCCCCTTCCTTGCAGATTCCAATGACAGATTTTACCTTGTCCTTGACCTCTGAAGTCACTTTTTTACCAAACATAATAGAGGATTTATCCAAATTTACCTTCTCACCGGATGCTTTACCATAGTTGCCTATGATATCCATAACCGTTGAACATTGTTATTCATCCACTTTACAAAAAAACAGACTATCATCTGCAAACAGCAAATGAGAGATAGAGGGAGAATCTCGGGCAATCTTAATACCCGATATTTTTCCTCCCTCTTTGCCTTTTTGATATTAGCTATTAACACCTCAGTACAAAAAATAAACAGGTAAGGGGATAAAAGATCCCCCTGTCGCAAACGCCGTTTTGGCGATATGGAGCCACGGGTTGACCATTAAGCAACATTTGATAGGAAACCGAACTCACACACCACATTATACAAGAGATCCATCTGGAATCAAAGCCTAGCCTTATTAAGACCGCTTTTAAAAAATCTCATTCAACTCGGTCATAGGCCTTGCTCATATCCGTTTTGAAAGCCAAAAATTCTGAACTGCACATCCTATTGGTCTGTAAACCATGAAACATCTCTTAAGCCACCAGAATATTATATGTGATTAACCGACCAGAAATAAAAGCCGATTGTGTTTCAGAAATAATCGAGGGCAGAATCTTTTTTAACCGGAAACAAAGAATATTTGATATGATCTTATAACTCACATTACACAAACTAATAGGCCTGAATTCTGCCATTTTTTAGGCACTTCAACCTTTGGAATCAGACAAATATTAGTTTCATTAATTATGGGATCAAACTTCCCAATCCGAAAGAAATCCCTAACCAGAGCAACCAGATCCCCTTTAAGATGAGGCCAAAACCTCTGAAAGAAAAGTGTGGTCATCCCATCCGGTCCCAGAGTTTTCTCCGGATGCATTGCAAATAAAGCCTTACGAACTTATATCTCTGAGATATCCTTAGTTAGCTCCCTATTCATACGCTCTGTAACAAATGGATTGACCGCTTGTACCATCTCTGAAATACCACACACATCCGATTGTGCAAAAAGATTATTGAAATAATCTGACGCAATCCTCTCCATCACTCGATTCATCCCAAACATCCTCTGAATCAAACAGCCCTACAATCTTATTCCTAACCCTCCTCTGTTTAGTAGAAGCATGAAAGAAACTAGTATTCTTATCCCCAACCCACAACCAAAATTTTTGACTTTTCTGTTGCCAATACAATTCCTCATCATGATAGGCATCTCTAAAGCCGTCTTTAGTGAAGATATAAGAGTTTTACTATTCGGAACAGTCTGCTTCCTCCACCATGAAATAGAATTCCTACAATTTTTTATTTTATCCACAAACACCAGTGTTATGAAGTTTCTGGTATGATTCCACCCCGATACCACGGCCCCAGAAAACCCCTCTTTCCCCATCCAACGCTTATCAAAACGAAATTGACGAATGTGTCGTCCCCCAGATTGCGCACAAGAGGCTAAGAAAGGGAGATGATCAGAGCCTATCATTTCTAGATAATCCACTCGCGAACAAGGAAAAAGTGAATGCCAATCTTCATTCCCTAAAGCGTGATCCAACCTACACCAGACAACCTGGTTATTGCAGCGATTACCTCGCCAGGAAAGTAAATCCCCATATCACAGAAATTCTAACATACCACACTCACGGATCATAGAAATAAACGGAAGGAAGGATGGAGCCGGTCTTATCGCGCCTCCCGATTTTTCATGATTACCTATTAGTTCATTAAAATCACCAATCATAAACTAAGGATCCTGCCGAATAGAGCCAATTTGAATTAATTTGTCCCAAACCTCCTGTCTACACCCGGGCACAGGATCTCCATATACGAAAGAAAGAAAAAGGATTCGAGAATCCAAAAAAGCTTGAACATCTATTAACCGGTCACGTGCATAAAGAACTTCAAGTTTTATATTATTATTATAAAAAATAGCTAAACCACCGCTCGACCCACAGGGTTCAGCCGAATACAAATGATGATAACAAAATTTATTTTGGAACTTTGGTAAATAAGAAAAACATCTTTTTGTTTCTGATAAAAATAAAATATCTGGTTTATTCTACTTCCATAAATCCTGCAAATAATTCTATGTCAGATCCGCACCAATGCCCTGACAGTTCCAACTCATAATCTTCACGTTTGAGCCAGCGGTGTCGGGAGAGCCACCATCCCTTTCTTCTGTTTGTGGGTTCCTCCTCCCATATTGCCACCCTCTGACTTCATCTGATTTGGCCTGACAGCCCCTTTACTCTTACCAACGTCACTTGCAGATTTCAACAACAAATCTTTAGCTAATAACTGTTTACCCGGCGAAGCAATAGCTACACCATGTCGTTTATCCCCCCTACCACCCCTAGAACCAGAGTAACCAACCCTCTTAGCCTTGATAACCTTAGTGTTTCCCAACTCAATATCTTTCATAGCCTGATTAACATGCCCCAAATCCTTAACAAGGGAAGAAGAGTTAGAGACAGTACCTTGTGGAGCATCGTCCTCGGTCTCTGACACGCCCTTCTCCGTATCCGTCTGAACACCATCGTAATCAGTGTTGGAATATAATTGAGTTTCTTAGTAATGTTTAAGTTTAATCTATTTCATACATTAAACGACGTGTCTTTTACATGTGTGAAGAGTTACAACTCTTAGTTTGTTTCTTTTCTCAGTCTATATAAAGAAATTTTCATTGTTTGTAAACTACATTGAGATTTCATAATATTAATAAAGTTGGGTGTTGAGTAGAAGAGAGAATCGTTATCATTCTCTATTATGTTCTTAACTCTATCTATCATAGTCTGTTTTTCAATCAAAGATCAACATGGTATCAGAGCTCTACTGATTCGAGGGCCAGTGGGAAGTAGAAAGAGAGGCATAAGAGTATGGCGACAACAACACACCAAGTGATTCCTATTTTCGATGGAGAGAATTATGATTTCTGGAGGATTAAGATGAAAACCATCTTAAAGACACGTGAATTGTGCGCAGTGGTGGAAGGTGTTCCTAACAAACCGACGCAACCCGAAGAGACACCTGAAGTGGTGCGACTGAAAAATCAGTGGAAGGAAGCATCAATGAAGGACATGATGGCACTGCAACTTCTGCAAACGACGGTGATGGACTCCATATTCTCTCGTGTAGCACCAGCAGTCACTTCCAAGGATGCGTTGGATGCATTGGAGTCCGAATTTCAAGGAACTCCTCAAGTTCGATTAATAAAACTTCAATTGTTGAGAAGAGAGTATAAATATCTGAAAATGGATAAAGGTGAAAACATCAAAGTTTTCACATGAAGGTTAATTGATTTGGGAAATCAATTAAGGGTTAATGGAGAATAGAAGACCAACTACCAAATCATCCAAAAAATTCTCATATCTCTCCCTCAAAGATTTGACACTATTGTCGCTGTGTTGGAGCAAACGAAGGATCTAACATCGCTGTCGGTGACAGAGTTGATAGGAACGTTGAAAGCACACGAGCAACATGTATCAATTCGAGAAGAACGATCAACGGAAGGAGCGTTCTATGGAGAAAACAAATCAGAAGTCAAGCGTCAAAAGAATGCCGAGAAGTGGTGTGGTGTTTGCAAACGTAACAATCACAATGAGAGTTATTGTTGGATGTAGAAGAACAACAAAGGTGGTCTTTCGCAACAAGTGGCTAACAGTGAGAGAAAATGTTTTGTGTGTAACAAACCGGGACATTTAGCCAAAAAATTGCAAACTAAGAAGAACCGAGGGACCGTATCTAAGTCTAGAAGAGACAAATGATGAGGACCACATGCTGTTCAGTATGGTTGAAGAAGAAGTATCATCAAAAACAAAAGATGAGACATGGTTAGTTGACAGTGGATGTACTAATCATATGACCAAGGAAGTTAAATACTTCATCACTCTTGATCAGAGTATAAAGGTGCCGATCAAAGTGGGGAATGGTCAATGTGTAATGACGGCAGGGAAATGAAATATCCAAGTGATGACAAGCCAAGGAGAGAAGATCATCAAAGAGGTGTTTCTAGTCCGGATTTAGCGAGAAATCTATTGAGTGTTTCTCAAATGATATCAAAAGGATATGGAGTCTTATTTAAAGACAAGAGATGTCTTATCTACAATCCTCAAGGGAGAAGGATACTGAACATTGAGATGAAGCATAAGAGTTTTCCATTTAGATGGAATAACTCAAATGCAAGTGCCTTACTTGCAAGGGAAGGAGAAGGTTGTTTGAATGTCGGATGACGAAGAGTTCGACATGAAGCAAGGAGGAAACTTGGAGTGAAACAGAAACTCAATTAAGGGGGACTGTTGGACAGGGGCGAACGTAAGCTTTAGTTTGTGTGACACATGCCACATGCTAAATCCTGAAGAAAAAAAAATTTGCATGGGATTTAGTTATCATAGTTCAGAAAATAATAACACTTAATTATTGTGCCACATGCTAAAGTCTAATGGAAGCTCTTTCTATAATATAAACTAAAATTAAATGTAAATTGTCTCATAATTGAAGCTATATATATATTAAGGTAATATAGGTTAAGCCCAACTATTTTAAAACTACTAATGATTCAAGCCCAACTAACTAAAAGTCTAAAACTCAAAGTCCATAAACATTTTTTTTTTCGGGACTTATACCTAGTTTTCATGAGTTCATCGACAGCAATACAACTGCACCATAGAGAGAGAAAAGTCTTATGCTTCTATTTTTGATTGGTTCCAGTATTATTTTTGTCTTCGGTGATTTTTTTATCAAACAGCATATAAACAACAGTAAGTAATTGATGCAAAACTTGTCGTTGGACAAAATTCTGTTTACGTGTTATAGCATATAAATTTGTCTATTGATTTTCTTCTTATTATAGATAAATTGATAGTCTCATTCAATTGCTTTAAATATATATTGATGAATTCATGCTATGTTTTTTTATTAGGTGATCTATGGAAAAATATTTTCCAAAAAAACTAACAAGTACATCTCATTCTCATGATGATTTGGAGAATTTACCCGTGGACCCTGCAGATAGGAAACGAATTGTGGAATATCACCATAACCAAAGAGATGAGGTAAGACGCAAATATTTAGTTAAGGGTCCTTATCAACCTCGTGGTAACAAATTTCCTAGAACACTAACCGGAGATAAATTGAGACGATTCAATCCAATTTGGTTTGATCTTTATGGTAATTGGCTGGAATATAGTGTGAAGACAGACAAGGCTTTTTGTTTGGTTTGCTACTTGTTTAGAGATTACACAGAAAATAAAGGTGGAAGTGATGAATTTGTAACAAGGAGATTTGATACATGGAAAAATCCAAAGAGATTGAGTGGTCATGTGGGAGAAGTGAATAGTTTTCACAATAATGTATTGAAAATGGCTGATAATTTGATGAGACAAGGTCAATCAATTGTTCATGCTTTTTATAAGCAGGATGATGCTGCAAAAAATGAATACAGAATCAGATTGAATGCTTCAATTGATGTTTGTAGATATTTATTACGGCAAGGATTACCTTTTCGAGGTCATGATGAGTCAGTAGAATCAGCTAATAGGGAAAACTTCATAGAGCTTGTGAAATATACTGCAGATAAAAATGAGCTTGTAAAGAAGGTTGTGTTGGAGAATGCTCCAAAAAATAATCAGATGGTGTCTCACAAAATTCAGACTGATCTAGTGCATTACTTTGCAGAGGAAGTTATTGAATCTATTATTCAAGAAGTTAATCACGATGTATTTTGCTTGTTGGTGGATGAGTCTGCAGATGTTTCTACCAAGGAGCAAGTGGCAGTGGTTTTTCGCTTCGTTGATAAAGATGGGATAGTAAAAGATTTATTGGTCTTATTCATGTTCAAGATACATCTTCTGCAACTCTGAAATGTGATGTTGATTCATTGTTTGCAAAGCGGGGGTTGAGTATGAAAAAAATAAGGGGACAAGGTTACGATGGAGCAAGTAACATGAAAAGTGAATTTAATGGGTTGAGATCTTTGATTTTAAGAGAAAATAGTACTGCATATTATGTACACTGTTTTGCTCACCAACTTCAATTGGCCGTCGTGGCAGTTGCTAAAAAACATTTTGCAGCTGGTGATTTTTTTGATATGATTTCGGTTTTGTTGAATGTGGTTGGAGCATCTTGTAAGAGGAAAGATATGGTTCGAGAAGACCAACGAAGGATCATCGAAGAAGGAATTAGTCAAGGTGAAATTAAGACAGGAAAGGGACTGAATCAGGAGCTTTCATTTCAAAGATCTGGTAATACTCGATGGGGTTCTCACTACAATACCTTAGTACGGTTAGTTGATTTATTCCCTTCTATTGTGAAAGTATTGGAGTATGTCCAGAGCGAAGGGAGTGATGGTATCAAAAGACGGCAAGCTAATGGTCTCATCAAATATTTGCACACCTTTGATTTTGTGTTCTACTTATAGTTGATGTTACTTCTTCTCGGGATCACAAATACTCTATCAGTGGATCTGCAAAGGAAAGATCAAGACAATTTGAATGCTATGTCTCTGGTGAAATCTACCAAGCAACAATTTTACAATCTCAGGGATAACGGATGGGATTCTTTGGTTCAAAAAGTTAATTCTTTTTGTGAGAGTCATAAAACTGAGTTGATCATCATGGAAGAAGAATTTGTTGATCCAAAGAAGCCAAGACGGAGAACAAATATAACAAACTTGCATCATTATCAGGTGGAATGTTTTTACACTGTATTGGATATGCAAATTCAAGAGTTTAATGATCGTTTTGACGAGGTAAACACTGAATTGCTTAGTTGCACTGCGTCTTTGAGCCCTTTTGGTTCCTTCCACGAGTTTGACCAGTCAAAACTTGTGAGGTTATCTAAGTTTTATCCAGAATATTTTAGTTATGTGGAGCAGATATCTCTTGAGCATCAACTTGGTATTTACATCGATAATGTTCGTGAAGATAAAAGATTTGCTAATTTGGAGAGTCTTAGAGATCTTGCACGTGTAATGATGGAGACAAAAAAACATCTTTCGCATCCTCTTGTTTATTGACTTTTGAAGTTGGTTTTGAATTTACCTGTTGCCACTCCTACAGTCAAGAGATGCTTTTCTGCGATGAAAATTGTGAAGGCTACCTTGCGAAACCGAATGGGTGATCAGTTTTTAAATGATTGTATGGTTTGTTTTATTGAAAAAAGAGCACTTAGACAAAGTGACAAATGAGGTAGTGATAAAAAGATTTCAAGATATGGAAGATCGTAGAATAATTTTGTAGGAGTTCTTAATATGTTTTTGTTATGATAATTTTTTAACGTTTTATTTTTTTGGTATTGGATTTTTAATAATAATATTATTATTATATTTTAATTAATTATTTTATTAATTATTTTGTGCCCCATGTTAAATAAGTTTCTGCATCTGCCACTGCTGTTGGAATATAATTGAGTTTCTTAGTAATGTTTAAGTTTAATCTCTTTCATACATTAAACGACGTGTCTTTTACATGTGTGAAGAGTTGCAACTTTTAGTTTGTGTCTTTTCTCAGTCTATATAAAGACATTGTCATTGTTTGTAAACTACATTCAGATTTCATAATATTAATAAAGTTGTGTGTTGAGTAGAAGAGAGAATCGTTATCATTCTCTCTATCATACTCTGTTTTTCAATCAAAGATCAACAATCAGCACCAGTAACCTCAACCTGACCCAAAGTCTCGCCCTCCTGGTATTCCCCATCTTCGAGAAGGTCATCAGAACTCACCGTAAGCCTAGCCTCGTTGTCTCCACCACTCATCTGATTAACATCCTCCATTAGTGAATCCTTCTCCCGGTCCACCAAATAATCAGCCGTAGGGATGACTGACTCATGATCAACATCAACCTGCGAACCAAGCTTCTGCTTAGCCTGATGCAGGGGTTTTGGCCAAGCAGGACCATTCCCCTTTCTAGGAGGATGGGATCGGGACTGATGAACCATGAAAGTACCAGCACCCTCTCTAGCCTCTGCATATCTCACATAACTCCTCTGCTGGCCCAAATCTCCCTGATTCTTAGCCTGATATCTAAAACCATTCTTTGAACTCTCACCAATACGCAACTGCTGTTGATCTCTATCTCGATATGAATCTGAATTAAAATCCAGAGAACGCTTAGCAAATTTTCTTGGCTTTTCCCAACCATCCTCAAAATGTTGAGCATTCGATTTTAATAATGCCTGATTCCAAGAACCTCCCCTCCTATCAGCGTCGACCCCCTGACCACGACCCCCCTCACTCTTACTTAACTCTGGATATACCTTCACATCATGTGTTAGCCTAAAGCAATGACTGCAATAACCGAGCAACTTCTCATACTCTAGCGAGGCCACCACCTCATCACCAGTATTAAACGGGACGAGCAGGTGGAAGATTAAAACCATTGATAGTCACAAACAGACTACCAATTTCCTCATCTACATCACGAATAATCCCTACCTTCTTACCAATTGTTTGAAGGGTTGCAACCTCCCAGAAATGCATAGGGATCCCCGAAACTTTAACCCAGAAGTTAATGGCAGAGGGATAAGTATCTGAAATAATAGGTTCCCATCAAACCATAGATAACATCCAATTATCGAAGTGGTAAGGACCATTCCTTAATACACCTTGAAGATCTTCCTCTGTCTCAAAATTAAACTGAAAAGTATCCCGACCTAAATCGGCACCTTCAACCCTCTCCTCAAGCTTCCAAATCTTTGGCAAATTAGCCACCAAGGATTCCATTCGTTGGACCACAGGATTCATCAATCTCCCAATGAGAGTGAGAGAAAACTGCTGGATACGTTGCGCCATCACAGAATCTAAGATTTTCACCGTCTCTGTTCGAACCAAGGCAGCCTTTCCTTTGTTGAGATTCAGTTGAGCCATGATAACCCTACCAAAAACCGAAACACGATAAGAACCCTTTGACGAAACTGAAACACTCTAATTTAACAACTTGAATACAAAGGACCCTCGTAAGAAAATTGCTACACCAAAAAAGGATGAAAAAAGCGAGATGATAAACCTACACACCACACAGAGCCAAATAAATACCCATGGACTAGAATTGGAGCTCACTATCTCCATTAAACCTTGAATCATTGACCCAGCCATCAAATCCCGTAACAAAAGTATATGGGATATTTGCTTACCCGAGAAATTCTGGGACCAAATCCCACTCTTTCCATATTCAACCCCAAATCGCCCATCAAAGCCACGAGCAAATCCCATAGAGACCAGAGCAATAGCCAAGCAAATCGGATCTTTCACAATCTGTAATAACAGACAAACCCCCGATCCAAATCTCTGAAAAGCAAGATCCTTCACTCCCCAAATCCCAAAATCCTGATCCGCCCAATTCCGTTCTACCACCGCTAAAGGCAATAGAAATCGCAGACCCCCAGCCCAACGATCCATAAACCTAATAAGAAGCCACCAAGACACATCTCGAAACCCGCCGCCGGGAACCATTCAACACGATAACCTAATCGCCATCGCCCTTTTCTTATGATGAATTCTTTACTATTTTAAAGCACCTTTTAAAGTAATTTAATTTTTATTTTAAATTATTTTTCAAAATTAAATTGAACTTATTTATTTGTTCCTAAAACAGTGATGAAAAATATGCACATATATTAATTGTAATCTCCTTTGCTTGTTTATAAAGAATCAGTAAGTTTGTGAAGTGACCTTAATGTAGTGGCCAAACGTAAGTTCTTAATGCACAAGGCACCATCACACCCGGGATCGAATCTCGCTCCCTATGAATGTAGGGATTAGGCTAATGGGCCGGCCTATTGTGGCCCAATGGTTGAAAAAAAAAAGAATCAGTAAGTTTAGATTTGATTTATTATGTATTTAAACGTTTTCCTTATTTAAATCTGATGTATATGTTTTTCTTAAGAAATCTTCTAACCGATTCAGATTTAGATAAGATTATAGTTGATTTAATACATAATAAATATATTTGAAGAGAAAATTGGATCAACTAAACGGGTATTAAATGACCGGCGCGTGATCCGACTTAATTTAAATGGTTAGAGAATTTTAATGTCATGATATAATAATGTATTAATAATTATTGATTACTAACCATTTTATTTAAAAACTACCAAAACAAAGTCATTGTCCAAAAGTTGGTCCATGAATACTCTTACTTTAATAGTATAGATTTTAAACTTTCGACGTAGTTCAAATATTTATAATAATTTAAATATTTTATAAAAATTTAAATATTTATAATATCTTAAACTTTTCTAAAAACGTAAATATATTATAATATGTTTACTTTTAAAAAGTTTAAATATGCTCAAATATAAAACCAAATTAAACTATTAAATCAGGATACCTGATAAATCAAGCTTCCTGCTCATTTGTACTCAAAACATATTAGTCATATATTTATAGTGATTATGAACCATATTCCAAAATATTTAGTCGATGTGGGATATACATTACACTTTTTCTGTATTCGTTTACAACTTTACATATATATAATTTATGTTTTTTTATTCTTCTCATCTATACTACTCATAATTAATTACTATCATTTCGTTAAGGAAATATTGAAAAATCTAAAATAAATGATGATTTGTTTTTATTTAATTGTATTAAGTTGATTTGTTGTTTCTGTAAATATCTCAAAATATAAAAGTAAATCAAATAAGTTTACATAAATATACAATTTCGTATTTAATCTATTAATTATTTTGGAAACAACAAAATCACAATTGATAAGTATTAAAGATTTCTCATTATTATTAATATTCGTAATAATTATAGAGATTAAGTATGGTAGTAGTTAATATTTGATATTACTGAAGTCATTAGATACTCAGATACCAGTTTCCTTATTTACAGGGATTATACATTTGTTTGGTTGTGTGAATAACTATTCTTGAATCAAACAACATTCACTATCCGAATATTATCAACCGGGATTACAAACGGACCCGCGTGTTTTAAATCATCTATAGTCGGTTTAAACAGGATCCTCGTCCCAACCCGTGGTAAATTAGTTGTCGACCGAAGGGAATAAATATCATTTAGATAAATCGAAACTATAGGATAATTTAATTAAATTATGTAATTCTCTAATCATTTTTAATGAAAAACATATCAAATAGAAGGCATGGTCCAATTTGAGTCTAGTGATTACTTTTTCTTTAATAGTATAGATTTATGTCACACCAATATATATTATTAACTTTTTTGTTTTGGGTAGGCATATATATTATTAACTTTAGTGGTTACTTTTATACACTAGAATTTTTTATTATAGATTTTTTATTGTCCATTTCTACAGTATGAAAGTTCGGAAGTATATATGGAGTATGGGAGTCTGGACCATTAAACTTTACTAGTCAACGTGCGATGCGCCATATTATTGCATATCCATCCATCCACTAAATAAATTTCGTGGTCGAACGTGTGTATTTTGCTGAGCAAAACAAACTCAAAACTTCATTTTGCCATATATTAATGAATAATATATATTATTCGTTCATAGCATAATTTCACCAAAATATTTCGAAATTGTCTACTCTGTGACTGTGAGATTTAAGAACGGTTAGACTAAAGAGACATTAAATTCGAAATTCATTCTGAGACACTACATAGTACCCACTGAATGTTGGCAATTAACGTGTGTAAAATCTAACTGCAGTCATCACTTTTTGTCTTTTTCCAAACATCGCCTCACTTTCCTACTTTCTTTTTTCATTTTTTTTTCAATTTATTTTATTTGCATCAATCGAAATATTAATTTTACATTTTTTTTTTAACCAAAAAGGCACAAACAAAGAAAGATGAAACAAATACAAATGTAACAACTTGATCAAAAAATTACATCATTGGGAGACTTATCCTTCAACCTTTATTACTTAAACTAGGTTTTGAATCCACGCTACGCGTGGATTTATTAGATATATTTTGATGAAAATTATATATGATTGATTACAGTAATAAAATATTATTTTATAAAAAAATTAAATTAGTATTATCATTTTCATTGTCAAAATTTGTGGTAATTTTTATTGTTACTTTTACCGTCTGGTTCTTCGTTATACTTTTTTTTTTCTTATTCGTCAACTTCTTCACATTCTTCCACTGAAAAACTTTTTTTTTAACTACCACACGACTTGTTAACCCATCAAACTCCAAAAACAAAATTATTTCTTTTCTCGTAAAATTTGTGAAATTCATGAAGAGCAGCATAGTTAACACATGCATCCAATTATTGATAATTTTATCTATATACTTATTTTGTTTTAGATCCACACGTTTAGAATCTTCTCCAACCAAAATCCTTACTTGGTTTATAATACTTTAAATCATCAAATAAGAACATATAAGAACATATTATTAGAAATAAATAATATCAATTATGTTATATCATCAAATAATATCAATTATATCATATTCTCAAATAACCGTAACCGTATATAGCCGTAACCGCTTGAACCAGAACCGTATTTAAACGTAATCGTTTATAATAAACGGTTATAGTTAAGGCTAAACAATATTTCTAACCATAACCGATGGTTAATAAACAATAACCGTGACAATCGAACTCTGGTCATGCCTATGTATAGCTAATAAAACATGTGTGTTTGTTGTCCATCTTTCTTCTTTAAACTCCAAACTTGACTCAAACATCAAATCAAGGTCTTGCGATGTCAATCCTTCTTCTTTAAACCCAAAAATAAAAAATTAATGAAAGAATATCAACTCATCTATAAAATTATACACAAAAATATGTTTTGTAGCTCATAAGAAATAAAAAGCACAAACGTAGATAAATAAGATAATTTATGTTTTACATCAATATTTATAGTATTTCAAACTTTTAAGAGGTTTCGAAATATAAAATTTGAACCTTTTAAAAAGTTTCAATATTTATAATATTTTAAACTTTTAAAATTTAAAAATTATAATATTTAAAAACTTTTTAAAAGCTAAGAACTTTTAAAAGTTTCAATATTTATAATATTTAAACTTTCAAGGATTTTAAAAATTATAATATTTTTTGAAACTTTTTAAAGTTTTAAATAAAAAACCGGATCAAACCGAATAATTTTTAAACTTGGATGTTTGATAAATCAAGCTTTCCTGCTCATTCGTTGTTGGAAGCATATTAATCTTATTTATACTGGTTCTGAACCATTGTCTAAAATTTTTCTAGCCGATGTGGGATATTGTGCATAGTTATTTTATTTTCATAAATTTAAATTTTTTTTTTCTAAAAAATTCTGGAAATTTAAAAAAATGTTAATGAATGACATGTCAAATCCTGATAGGTTATTTTAAATTAATTCTTAATATAGAAAATTCTGGAAATTTTTAAAAATATTAATAAGTGACATATCTTATTACAATTTGAGGCTTTAAATCCTAGGTGGACAGCCTTAGAAACTTATATCTTCTATAGATACTTGGCTAATGCACACATGTTTTTGTGGAGACTAGTAACATTCACGTCCTCTTATTCCTGCTTCCAAACAGCAAGGGAAAGTAATATAATATTCTAAAGAAGAGACCTGACGCAAACTTAATCCACAAGCATTCCCACTTGCTCAACTCAGTAATACCCTGCTGTGCAAGTAAGTCAGACCCGGTCCTCAAGCAGGGGGACTCCCGAGAGTTTCAAGGAGCTTAATTTTCCCGGAATCAGATACTCCTCCGAGAAGAGTGTTGTCAAATACTTGGACTCCCGTAACAAAACATCGAGATGGGTCATCAAACTCGTTGATTAAGACAGCCTCATACGGATATTTCAGCAGTGAAATGTAATGAAACCATGTCCAGTAGACCGGTATCCGATCTCGGTTGACGTAGAATCCACTCAACAGTAAACAATAGGCGAGATAGGAAATGGCGACCATGTAACTTAACATAATATTGGGAACAACACCGGATATGAAGGTCACGACGGAGGATCCTGACCAAAAAGAGGCATAGATTATGAGGCAATTTGTTGACCAAAAATTCTGTTCCCTAAATTTTTTTGATCATTTGGTTTCGTTCAGTGTAATCTCTAGAATCAAGACCAGCTAGTGATAATAGAGATTTCATCCTATTCCATGATACTCTTGGATTATTCTTAAAAACAGTTGAAAACATCCAATTGAAACTAAATAACATTAGGATTCGACATAGAAACATAAAACACCAAATACTCAAGATAAATCTATATCATTCTCAGTTCTCTTCCTCTTCGACATTGTTCTCCTTCATCAGCTGAGCTAATCTCTCGGCAACACTCGATCTAGTCCCCGGAGAAACGCCGTTCTTTCCGATGATGGACTCCAGAACAGCCTCCGCCAACAATTTGTTCTCGATCATAGCTTTCCCGGTTTCAGGAATACTATCATCCTTAGAAAACGCAACCTACAAAAATACATTCACAACAAATCCATGTCAATAAAATATTCCAAAGCTACACGTTATAACTACTATTATTTCAAACGCTACTTGTACATTAGTGTTCACATTTAAAATATACTAAACACACACACACAGTATCTCATTCTGATTTTGGTATTTACAGTTACAATTATGTAAAACGCCAAAGCAAACTATAAATTCAAGTCAATGTTCTGAATCGTTATGGTAGCAAAGTTACCGTAAGAGAGCCGTGTGGGGAGAGAGCAAAGAGGATTGATGCACCCGGAGGGAAGGTTTCTTCCTTGAAAATCTCCAAGAACTTCTCCACAGCTTTGGCTTCACAGTCCGTATAAATCCCTAGAGATTTCCATATAGCCACACAATTCTCGGTTACTTTCTCCGAGTATTGCTGTCCAGTTAACGGCAGTTTCATAGTCACCTTAATAAACTTCTCAAACGCACCTAAAGAACAAACTGAAGCTAGTTAAACTAAGTTGGTCTTATAACCTAACTTGACGTACAAGTTAACTAACTGGTGTTATACCTGTGACGATTTCACGGAAGAAGGGGACAGATTCAGTTAACTCCTCTGCGGTTTTGCCCTTCCACTTGAGGGAGAGTGATGGGACGGCGTTAGCATCTAGGTATACTCCTATGACGGTGAAAATTATGAATTTTCCTTGGATCTCCAAGCCTCGGACACCTGCGTGTATATATATGTTAGCAAACGGATCACATAGTCAGCAAAAAGAAGAAGACAAAAAAACAGAGGAAACGACAACCGAACCTGCGCCACCGAGGAAGAGTGGATTGGAGGAGGCTGGTGACTTGACGGACGGTGCAAACGTGACGGAATCTACATGAAGCTTCGCGACGGTAGGGAGCGGAGACGGAGAGACGACAACGGAGGATGAAGACATTTTGAGTTGGTTTGATTGATACTAATGTTGAAACCTTTTTTTTGGGTGGGGTTAAGTTATAAGAGAAGAGAGAAGGGTAGGTAGCAAAAGTTGCGATTACGAGTGTTGGATGTGTAAGCACGTGGAGTTACTCGCTTTTGTTTTGTCTCTCTCTTTTTATATTTGATTGGAAGATGTAGTTAGTGACAACTGGTGGTTGAAAAACTCGGATCCAACAAAGACTTTGGTTTCGTCTTCTACGTTTTAATTCTAAGAGGTGAAAGATATTATTGAATCTTCATAAAGGCTTATCTATCTAACAGAGTTTTGGTGAATCATTTATATGATGATAATATATGATTTCTGTTGTTGAAGAGTAAAACCTCAATAAATTGATAAAG
Organism: Camelina hispida; assembly: GCA_023657505.1. Lineage (NCBI taxonomy): Eukaryota > Viridiplantae > Streptophyta > Magnoliopsida > Brassicales > Brassicaceae > Camelina > Camelina hispida. The sequence continues at coordinate 30,356,265 of CP094632.1, forward strand.
TCGGAACTATGAAATTTTATTAATTTATAGAGGTTTTAATTTATCAATAAATTAATAATTATTAATTTATCGATAAATTAATAAAATATTAATTTATGAAATTGTTGTTCATGAACTTGATGATTTGATTAATAATCTTGGCTATTGTAATAGGATATATGTCAATAATTTACTAGATTATTCAAGTGAAAATGATACATGTAGAAGTTCGTAGTTTAGAAGAAATCGATGCTACTATTTTTCATGGTGATGATGAAGTTCAAGAAGATATTACGGTACATTTAGAACCAATTACACGTAAGGAATAAAATATCGCGTATATAACTCTCTACAATTTTTGGATGCGATTTAAAAGATAACACTAGAAGTTTTGATACAAATAAACATTAGAAATGAGCTCCAACAAGAATCCAAATTCAATTTAGGCTAACAACAATATAATCATATATTTCACTAGATTTTTTTAGATATAAATACATATATATATATATATATGAGAAATACCCCTCAATAGCACTAATCTATGTTTTTCTTCCAAAATTAGCACCTACTCGATATTACATATTTAGCACAAATTTAATATAATTAAATACTTTTAATTTTAATAAAACTAAAATATCAATATTTTTAATCTCTCTCCTCTTTGCTTTGTCATTGTCGCCGAAGACCATCTCCGCCGTACGTTGTCGCTGAAGTCTCCATTTCTTCCATCTCCATAGATCCAAGATACCATTGGCTGCTTTCACATTTAACCTTCTGAATCTCTGTGGTGATGTATTCATTAATCGCACATACCGAGATATGATTCCTCCTTTCTATGGTTTGGATTCGTCTGTAGACATTGGAGCAACGCTCACCAGAGTGATTTCTTTATATAATTGTCAACGCCGCCGTTGTTGGTGCTGATTCCATTGTCCTGATCCGATTGTCATGAAGAAGAGTGGTGGTTGGTTTAGATTTATCTCCGATGGTATGAAATTGGTGCTTAAGGTGAGTTTTAAGCAGCTCAGTTATGATCTGTATGTGTTTAGATCTGTACCATTTTTTTTATGAAGTTCATCCTGAATTTCAAGGTGTCCTTCTTGAATATTATTGTAACTTTCCTAAATTTGAATAATTGTGTTTCTAAATCTCTATTTTGTGTGTTTTGTTTTCTTTTTTTTTTTTTTTTTTTTTTGAGCAAATATGTGTTTTGTTTTCAATGTGTCAAATATTATAGATTGCTCTATTAGTGAGGGGTAATGATTCCATTTTTGTGCATATTCTGATATTTGAAAATCTAAATTTTTTTTTATGAAAGTCATCATGAAGTTCAAGAAAATCTTTCATGAATTTCATAGAATTCTTCCCAAATTTCATACGATCCTTCCTGAATTTTATATAATCCTTCCCGAATTTCATACAATCATTCCTGAATTTCATATACCCTTATTAGAAAAATCAGAAAAAAACCTAAGTGAGTTTAATGTGTTAATCGAATAACACAATTGCTGAATCAAGTAAAGATGGTGACGTAGCAGACAAAAATGAACAAGATTCAAAGGAGAGAGAGAGAGAGAGAGATCTGGGTACAAGAGAGAGAGAGATCTGGGTACAAGAGAGGAGAGAGAGAGAGAGAGAGCAAAAGAGAGAGAGAGAGAGAGATAGAGAGAGAGATTGAGATCTGGGTATAAGAGAGAGATTGAGATTTGAGTACAAGAGAGGGAGATTGAGATCTGGGTACATGATGAATCATGTTGGTGGAGGTTTAGAAGAAACAACAAAATTTTAATTTTATTAATAACTTAGATTTTTCCAAAATTGTGAATATATAAATTTATGCTAGTTTGGAACATTTAAAAACATGTGCTAGTTGTGGAAGAAAAACTTAAAATTGTGCTATTTTGTTAATTGCCCAATATATATATATATATATATATATATATATATATATATTAGTTTATATGATTATTAATTTAGGATATTGATGGGACCATATTTTTATACCAGATTTCAAAAAATATTATTATTTTATTATTTTATCGAAATGTGTCATTTTTTACACCGGCCCAATTTGGGACCGGAATAATTTATTAATTTATAGCGAGTATTAATTTAAAGAATATTAATTTACAGAGGTTCTAGATAAAACTTTTTTAGTTTGTATTTATTGAGGATTCTATATGAATTATAAAATATAGAGATATTAATTAGTAAAAATCTCTAAATAGGAAATAAATATACATATTAGTTCATTTTCTAGAAAAAAATCTGGTTTTCAATCACAAACAAAAATAAAGAGAATTACTGGAAAATCACAAACAAAAAAGAACAGAAATATATGAACTGGATTTTCTCTTGCGTTGAAAATTGATGCATTTGTTCATACTAACATCTAAAAAAAATATACCATACAAGGCATATGTACTCAAAAGGTTTAAACGTTTAACTTATTCTTGGATTTATTTTTATACGTAGAATTGCATTAAATACTGTAGGGGATCTTGATATATCTAAGGTTGCAATGACATGTACATGTGATATATAATATCACATTTAATTTGGTGGAAATTAAATTTAAAAAAAAACAATTAGAAAGACGAAATCGTTGTTAGCCGCAGCCTGAAACCCCACAATGAGTGTTCGTAAACACTGGGCTGACGTATTAAGGTATCATCGAAACAAAAATCCAACTGAACCTGAAATAATCCATGTGAGTTTGCGAATTACAAAAGACTAGAGCCAAGCAGGAAATGCATCAACATTTCAAATTGAGAAAGCAGAATAATTAATCTGGAAAGGTGGACTTAGCTAATGCATACGATGTCAGTCGAATCAGTGTGAAAACATAAATTTTCAGTTTTGCAACTTGTGTGGCTCCAAGTTAACTGCGTATTTTTATACTTTAAATGTGTTGCTGGAATGTTTGTACTTTTGTCATTTAATAATAGTCATTAATACAAAAATCAACCTCTGTCAAATTCGAAAGAAAAATATTTACGTTGTAAAACTCAGTGAATACATTAACCACATTATAATTCACACGATTTTGAATTCTCCATTCATTGGTAAATTATCAAATTTGGATTCATTTTAACTTTAGTTTTTCTAACATTGTGATGCGCCATGTTTGTTGCAGTAGCCAAACTCGGATTTGTACTTGATTATTTACACTTCAGATAATCGGGCTTTGACTGAATCATCTACTCTCTACCAAAACTTTAAAATGTTCCTTATGTATTGCCGTAATTTTTTTTTCATATCCTAATTCTCCATATATCTTGATTTGTCCATTCTTGATCTTCTAATTTGTCTTTTCTTGAAAAATGCACGTCATATACACACACACATTATATATGTATAAGAACTCATAAATCAATTCTAATTCTGTGACACTAATTTCAAATGTGACCGGTCCTACGCTGATCTGTTGGGTTGGGTTCGAATTTAATTGTGTCCTGCTATAGTGCTATGCATGCATAGTTTAAATTTGAGTCACTGGATTGTGAAGTGAATAATACAATGTCTGTCACACCAATATATATTATTAAATTTAATGGGTACATTTATTCACTAGATAGTTTTTGTCCATTTTTCTTTTCATTTTTTAAGTTCGGAAGTATGAAGTATGGGAGTTTGGATCATTGAACTTTACTATCCAACGTGCATTGCGCCGTATTATTGCATATCCATCTACTAAATTTCGTGGTCGAACGTGTATTTTGCTTAGCAAAACAAACTCAAAATTTTCTTTCTATCCATATATTATTGAATATATTATTTGTTCATAGCATAATTCCCCAAAATTTTTCAAAATTGTCCACTCTATGAGATTTAAGAACGGTTAGACTAAAGAGACATTAAATTTCGAAAATAATTCTGAGACACTAAATAGTACCATTGACAATTAAAGTGTGTACAATGTTTTAGTCAATTGGTTACATCACCAAATCTGCGATCGATCTCAACGGAATTCAGCTCCACTAAGTTGTGTTATCCCGCATAATAAATATTGGTTACCTCACTTCCTACCTTTGTTTTATTTTTATTTTTTTGTAGTTTTCAAATTTTATAAGTTGAAATATTAATTTTACAATTTTTTTCAACCAGAAAAAGCAAACAAACAAAGATGAAGCAAATGTAACAACTTGATCACAAAATTACATCATTGGGAGACTTATCCTTCAACCTTTTACTTAAATACTTGGCTAATGCACACATGTTTTTGTGGGGACTAGTAACATTCACGTCCTCTTATTCCTGCTTCCAAACAGCAAGGCAAAGTAAAACAATATTCTAAAGAAGAGACCTGACGCAAACGTAATCCACAAGCATTCCCACTTGCTCAACTCAGTAATACCCTGCTGTGCAAGTAAGTCAGACCCGGTCCTCAAGCAGGTGGACTCTGTTATTCTCGTATTCAGAGACTTACCGAGAGTTTCAAGGAGCTTAATTTTCCCGGAATCAGATACTCCTCCGAGAAGAGTGTTGTCAAATACTTGGACTCCCGTAACAAAACATCGAGATGGGTCATCAAACTCGTTGATTAAGACAGCCTCATACGGATATTTCAGCAGTGAAATGTAATGAAACCATGTCCAGTAGACCGGTATCCGATCTCGGTTAACGTAGAATCCACTCAACAATAAACAATAGGCGAGATATGAAATGGCGACCATGTAACTTAACATGATATTGGGAACAACACCGATATGAAGGTCACGACGGAGGATCCTGACCAAAAGAGGCGTAGATTATGAGGCAATAGAAGTAGAAACCCTCTAGTCCACCGCTCAATCCAACAGTCCAGAATGTGATCGTGGAAAACACTAAGGAAGGGGCAATGAGCTGAGGAAGAGTCACGAGAGAATGAGATATAACGTAGGAAGATGTTCTGTACGCGTTGTGTGTTGTCTCTCTCAAGAAAATGTATCGTTCCTGGATGAAAACGGGGACATTGTCTAAACAACAGTAGAACATTGTTGGCACAACGAAAGCGAACAAGGTCAATCTCTCTAGTGCTCCTCTTGGAGTGTGGTCTAGCTTCCAGTACACTGTGGCTAATAGAAAACCAGTCACCATTACGGTAGCAATCCGCGTTCCTACAAGCTCAGGCATCCTCATCCAGTTTTTCATGTACCGTTTGGCTAAGATGAATGTTTCGAACAATGACGGGTTTGCGTATGAAGATACTGTTTCCATGGAAACAAGATTGGCTCTAGATGAGCCTGAGACTAGTTTACCTCTAGAAACACTTGCATTGATGGCTTCTTTTAAGGTTAATGGGCTGTCTAGCTCGAACATGTTGGTCTGTGGAGCAGATTGGCTGAAACTGAGCTTGTTTTGTTGCCACTTTTCATTGAAGTCAACTAAACTTCTGGTTCCTTCGGTGGATCCTTCGAGTTCTCGAACTAAATCAAGAGCGAACTCTGTGATGTTCTCTTCTCCGGGATGGGACGACCGAAATCGGAGAAGAATCCTGGAAGACTGGCCGGAGATCCATTGAACACGCTTTTGCCACGAGATAAGATGATAAGCCGATCAAGCAACTCCACGATACGAGCACTAGGTTGATGGATCGACATAATTACAATACTGCCACTCTGAGCGATACGTTTCAAAACTTGCACCACCATAAACGCGTTTGTAGAATCCAATCCCGACGTTGGTTCGTCGAGGAACAAGACGATAGGATCGTGAATAATATCGATTCCTATTGAAACGCGCCGTCGCTCTCCACCAGAGACTCCACGGTGTCCTTCGTCTCCGATTACCGTGTTGGCCGCGTTTCTAAGCCCTAATTGACCAATTAGGGCTTCAACACGCTCCATTTTCTTGGATTTGGATAAAGATCTCGGAGACGGAACTCGGAAGCGAACATTAAGGTTTCTTTAACGGTGAGCATCGGAAAGAGAAGATCGTCTTGCATCACATACGCTGATATGACCTTGAGCAGTCGAGTTTGCAAAACTTTTTCTCCGTTTAGAGTTACGGAGCCTCGTAAGCTTCCCTCAGCAACTCTCCCCGCTAATGCATCGATCAACGTAGATTTACCTGCTCCACTTGCACCAAGAACGGCGAGGATATCTCCGTCACAAGCCTCGCCGGAAACA